>JAOVVH010000033.1:9931398-9942590 GCA_028566435.1 Scorpiodoras heckelii | reverse complement strand
AAGGAGGCCCTACACCATACTAATAAATTATTGTGGTCTAAAACCAGGTGTTTCAGTTTCATTGTCTAACCCATGTACACATGCTTTTTACTCTTAGAATTTCTCATTTTGACAGTATTCTTATTCAAAGATTTACAAGCATGCAAAGCAAATGAGCAAGCAAATGAGATGCTATAGGGGCGAGTTCAGACTCTTCTTAATCAAAACAATGGTAGGATACACAGTTTTATGTGATTTTTAAAGGTAATGGGTCAACGATAAGGCACCTTTTTCAGTGGCTACGAACTGTCACAAGTTATGCAGTTACCCAGTAACACAGAGCGAACACGTCAGCGATCAATTAAATTTCTCTTACAACTTAACAACTTGCCATTGTCCCACTAGGATATGCCCGTCGACATAAACCCCCAATTTTCTCGAAAAACTGGAGCAAAATCTGGCTACAACCGTCTTTGTGGTCGAGTTCCCAGAACTCTGTTAGAGAAGTAGTCTCTATATAATTGACCCTGTACCAAAACACATCACACAACTGCTTCCTAATTAGAATTACTAATTCAGTTGTTTTTTTTTATTTTTCCACATCTATCCATTAATTTATTTTGGAATTACCTACTGGTATTTGGTGGACAGCAGCAGTGTATTGCTCTGCGCAACAATGACATACCGCCTCCACTCAAAAGATGAGGTTGAAGGTCGAATTCAAACCATCGAGCGTCCTTTCATGTTTTACTACATGAAAAGGGTGAAAGAATTTGATGACTCATCCTGTACTTGTCAAAATTGTGACCAGTGATATGCTCTCTAATACCCATGGATATCACTTTACAGTAGAATCTAGTTAGCAATGATTGTAGCTTGTTCATGTAGTTGTCACCATGCAGTGGTGGTTAAGAAATGAGTCAAGAAATGAGTCAAGAAAAGGTTCATTACCAGGAGCTTGTCAATACAGAGTGTGCTAGTGGGCTGTGGATGACAAAATGATGGTGTAAATCCTAGTGGATCAGGCAGCACCAAATCTGTGTATTCCAATGATTCAAAAACATTTACTTTTTTCCTATTAAATGGTTTGTTTCTGTTAACGTTAAATAATATTTTTACTTAATAACAAAATGTAATCCCTTATATATTTTGTGTTTTATGGTAATGCTAACCTTTTTAGCTTTTTTAGCACATTTTTAAATTTCTTATAAATAGACAACCTTAGTTTTTCATATGAGGAAAAGTCTTTTCCAAACCTCAGAAGGCTCCTGTTTCTTTGTTTCTTTTATAACTATTAAGTATCTTTGTATCACTATTCACTCTAACCAAGTCAAACCACCATTTCTTTGATTGACTTTTGGCATTTGAGCTTCTTTTGAAACAATTTCCAAAGCAGTCACATAGTTGTATGGCAACACACACCCCAGAGCTCCAGTGTGATATCACTATCATGCAGCTTCCCACGTTATTCCTCTCCCACACCCATGCCTTGTGTTTTGAAAAGATGATTGGACTTCATACGTGTGTGTCTATGCTTATTTCCCCTTCAAAATTTGTTCATTGAGCTTGGCACAGGCATGTACTACCTCAATCTAAAAAGGTTGCATGCTGCCATGACCGTTATGCGCATTAATCTCTCTAAATGCTCTCAGTCAATGTCTCAAAATGCTCATTCATTGTGTCATACAGGCAGCTGTGTAATAATAGCATTTAGAGACACTGACTGAGAGCATTAAGGGATACTGGCTACCATAGGCAGTTTGTCTTGTTTTTTGCAAGGGTGAGGCCCTGCTTTGCTAAAGGTGAGTGTAAACATGCTTGACAACACCTGCAAAAAAAACTGCAAGGTAATTTACTAACACACTCTACAGAGGATTCCACTGGACACGTGAAGAAATCATGTGCTTTCACTGTTTATGTGTATTTGACTTACAAATATGAAATTTCTTCAAACTGTATTATTATATAGCTGCCTGTATGGCACAGTGAATGGGCATTTAGAGACACTGACTGAGAGCATTATATTTCATGATATATTAATTTCTATCATGACACACATTAGCTATGAGGATACTATTCTATCCTTGTTGGAAAATGAACAAAATGCTTTATCTAGCATATTAATAATCAAAATCCCTCTGCGTGTAGAGCATATATCGTGCTTTGGTATGTCATAACTTGGAATAAGTTTTTAGATTTTTTTATAAGGTTCATTATATTAATGCTATAGTATTAATATTATAGTATTAATACAATACTTACTACTTCAGAACCATAAAACATACAGTTTGTCTACCCTGTCATGGACAAATACAAAAACAAGCTGCATTCCCATTGTATTGTGGTGACAAGTTGCATTTTGAGATGGATATTATGTCCTCTCTTTTCTATACATTTTCTCAGTAATAATTCTTAGTTATTGTTAAAATCATTTTGTATTATGAAATCCAAAGAAAAAAAATAGGTGTTTTTATCCAAATCCATACCATTTGCACATTCAGCTCTATTCAAAATCTAACATCTAAAATCTATTTTATCAGAATTTCGAATAATATGACTTGCCTGCTGTTTATAACAAATCAATGTTTTAATAACTTGATTTGATTTAATTATTTTTTTGTTAATTTTGATAAAATTTGAAGATGACAGGTTAGACAAGGACATGGTTTTAGTTAGCAAGAGTTCTTTTGATGTGCTGTTGAACAGCAATATCCAGCCTTGTTTGTTTGAGTCAGTACCACAGGACAAAAACATTATCTACATGAACATAGTATGAACAGAAATGTTGTCGAGATAAATTAAGTGCAAAATAAGCTAAATATCTGACATTTTAGTAGCACATTTGGTAAACAAAACCTAAGCTATTAAATGTAAAAATTGAACAATGTAACAACATGCAAGTCAGCTACATAAAAAAAGTCTGATATATACATTAGCCACTAATGTTTGTGTACCTGATGTACCTGATTGCCCCTGCTTAATTTATGTTTGATTTGGTTTTTGAAAAAATGAACCACAAACCTAAGATGGTAATGGTTACAGTAGTAACACTCTGCATATCTCATGTTACTGTGATGCTGCAGTTAGGCTATTGTTAGCTTGTTTCCATTGCTAAGGCTACTGATTAGCATTGATATATTTGAAAGTTGGTGTTTGTCCTGATCTTTATGTGTGCCACTGCTCTCTGCCAAATGTTCTCATAAATGGTTTTTACTGCCTATTTAGCACTATTCATGACAGTTTCTGTTATCAAACAAACATCTAAGCAAACATCTAATAAGTGCATGCTAGTTATTTCACTGAGTAGATATTGCTGCACATTACGTTTGATGTTGAAAATATTAATGTCTTATTTTTTGTTGGCCAACAATATTGATTTATTGCTCAGTTAATAGGTAATGTGTTGAGGACCAAATTTCTAGCTAATGTATAGCCAGGTACCAGTCACTGTATGTCTTATCGAGCTGTGTATAGTTTAGTTCATGTTTCTGTGTGAGGACGACACCTGGATGTTGTATTTGTTAAAATGTTCAAGATAAATCCACTTTCTTTTCAGTCATACTAACTGCAGCTTTAAGGTGAATGTAATTATACTGATGTATTCATGAAAACATTGAAAAAGTTCATTCTTTTGCAATATTTTCCTGAAAATTGAGTGATTGTATTGAGGATGATAATACTGAGCGTATCGATAAGCTGAGGACACCTTATATTAATAATGACCTTTCTACTTTAGTGGAGTTGCACATTTCCACTGTAAGCTGCATGTGAATAGCACTGAAAATTATTGAGCATTTCTGTCACAGAACTGACAGACAAAGCTGACTTATGAGGTCGAAAAAGGAACTAATTTATTAGGTGGGTTTTTATTCATATTTCTTCCAGGCTGAAATTTCATGACTTTTCTGTCTCACATGTTATGCCTGTTAAAGTCAGGTCACAAGTCAGTCAATGTGCTACTCTCCTCAAGTAATAAATCAAGTCTCCATCTCTGACCTGCGCTCTTCCTGACTTCTTTTTTTAAAACATGCAGTATGAAATCACAACTCAAGCTTTATTGACATTGGCATTAGGGATCGATGTCACCATTCCACAATTTCCAAAGAGCTCCTCCTACATATATGGGTACAGTTATTCAGTTTCAAACTGATGTAGGTCCTCAATCAGGGTATCTTTGGATTGAAATTAAAGCATATTGCACCATCTGGTGGAAAAGCAGTGAAGAGAAAGATTGTGAGTATTTGCTAGTACTTGACTGTGTCACTCTCTCTCTGTGACTCCTGCAGGTTTTTACGGACCATCTCGGTGATCCTCTTCCTGAACAAACAGGACATGCTTGCAGAGAAGATTCTGGCTGGAAAATCCAAACTTGAAGATTACTTCCCCGAGTACACTCGCTATACAGTCCCACCTGATGGTAGCACCTTTTCAGTCCTCTAGATGCTTGTTTTACCATCAGTACCACTAATCTGAGAGAAATCTTGGAAGTTTCTCAAAAACTGTATATGGCATACCATTAGATCACCGAATAACAAATGAAAAGTATGTTCAAATTTAACCAAAACACAAAAAAGTCATGAAGCAGCCAGACAATGCATAAAATCATTCACATACAGGTCATGAGCTTCAGATAATGTTAACATCAGGATGGGGAAAATTTGTGATTTCTGTGTCTTTGGCATAGTTAGTTTTGGTAAGAATTCTTGGTATTAGATGGGCTGGTTTGAATATTTCAGAAACTGCAGATCTCCTGGGAATTTCACACATAACAGTCTTTAGAGTTTACATAGAATGGTGTGATAAACAAAAGACATCCTGCGTGCGGAGAGTCTGTAGACTGAAACACCTTGTGTATGAGAGAGATCAGAATCTGAGCTGACAAGAATTCTATGTTCACTTAAGAGCATTCTTTACAACCATGGTGAGCAGAAAAGCATCTTAGTATTTGCAACACATCAAACAATGAAGTGGCTGGGCTACAACAGCAGAAGAGCACATTGAATTCCACTCCTGTCAGCCAGGAACAAGTCCAGTCTGTGTCCATGGTAGTCTCAAATTCTTTTTCTTGGCTGACAGGAACCATAGATTTGTCATTCTTGTTTTATCAATAATCTCCCAGAGTTATCAACTTTGTTTGGATTATCCTTGATCAGGTGAGTGAATGCTTAAATCAGTGTTTTGCTACTGGAAAATGTAGTTCCACTTAAAAGAAAAGTGATTAGAGAGAGAAAAAAAACTAGCACCCTGGTATGATGATCACACACACCTTAAAACAGTCTACTCGGAGATTAGAAGGTAAATGGCCAGCAGTTTATGAAATACTCAAGCCAGCCTATATTGCACCACCAACTATGCCATGGTTAAAGTCACAGAGATCACATTTTTCCCCATTCCAATGTGTGATGTGAACATTAACCGAAGCTCTCGACTTGTATGTGCATTCTGCTGCTGCCATATGATTGGCTGTTTGGATAACTGCATAAATGAGCAGGTGTACAGATGTTCCTATTACAGTGGATGGTGAGTGTACATAGGCTATTGAAATGCTAACTGGCCATGAGCAGTCTCCCACAGGCTTCTTCTTATCATTTTCAGTTAAGTCTGTTTATTATCATTAACACTGTTATGCCTATATTTGAGATGTATAGTCACTGCAACAATGTGAGTGATTAATATAAAACAAATAAGAGGTGCTTAAATTGCAAATATGTTAAATGATTCTGGCAGCATTGAAAGTGGGAGAGGTTAATGGATGAAACTGTTTGGACTGCACATTATCCTACAGATAAAGGACAGATGTTGATATATGCAAACTCTTGTCCACAGTGACCCCTGATGCTGGGGAGGACCCAAAAGTAACCAGGGCCAAGTTCTTCATCCGGGACGAATTTTTGGTACACTCAAAATATCACACACTTTCAAAAATGTTTGTTCATTTGTTTTTTCAGTAGTGTTAATTAAAGCTTGACACATCTTTTGTGTAATTCAGTATGTGTGAGCTGTATGTTGACTTGCTTGTTTTAACTATTAGAGTATTTGCCATGTCTTTTGTATTTCTTATATTTTATTTGTTGCATGTTATTCTTATGTGTCTGTGTGTACCTTTATAAACATTAAGTTTTAAATATTTAAATATTTGTTTGGCCACTTTCCAAACTCTTTAAGTTACCGAGGATCTGTGTATGCATTTCTGCAGAGGATCAGCACAGCAAGTGGTTCAGACAAACACTACTGTTACCCGCATTTCACCTGTGCAGTGGACACAGAGAATATCCGCCGTGTCTTCAATGACTGTCGTGACATCATACAGAGGATGCATCTCCGGCAGTATGAGCTTTTGTGATTGGCTGCCACAATCTCTTCAATCAGATCACTTCTCTACTCCCACATTTCAGCAGGACTATGTGAACTACTGACAAATGACAATGTTATGTGATTTTTTTCTCTACTTTTCATGTGTTCCTCCACTTTATCTTCTTATTTATACGAGTGAGGTGTGTGTGTATGTGTGTTTGTTTGTGTGTGTGTGTGTGTGTGTGTGTGTGTGTGTGTGTGTGTCTTTGTGTGTGTGAGAGAGAGAGAGAGAGAGAGTGTGTGTGTGTGTGTGTGGTTTCCTTTATCTCTTCAGTCTTGAGAACTTTTCGTTTAGATTTTCTATTTGCTGTGGTTGGATGTGGACCAGCCAACCCAAGTGAAATCTGTGGTGACTTTAGGCAAGAAAGCCTGACCGTTGCAGTTTTCTGAAGTTATTTTAGGAGTACTTGACATGGGGGTGGTTAATGCACTTTTGCATCAGGTTCCTAAAATGCAGACCAGGAAGCGTAAAACATTATGTAGCACCGCTATATTTATTACTTGTCACTTTTCTCTGTAGTATCTTTATTGTGTTTCACTTTCTTTTAATTAGTTTTCTGTAAGAGGTGCAATGTTGCAGGAATATGCAGGGGTATGGAATTATTTAAAGAGCAAAGGCTTAGTGTAGATCATTGGACTTGAAGTCTTCTGCACCTCAGTACTTTCTGCATATGAAGACTGAGTGGCCGACTGATAATTAATACCTCTCTTAGCATAGAGAGTTTCTTGATGTGGGGATAGTATGTGTATACTATACTGTAAATACACATACACCATATATTTGGGGGTTATTTTATTATGCTAAGGAACGTGCAAGGTTGCTTTATCTTGCACCTCCCTGCAAAATGTAATGTTATTTTGTACATCTTAATTGAAAAAGAGAAAAATACTTGTAGAAGCTCCTTGTGCCTTTGATTACAGCTGTACCTGTAAATGAGGATTTAGATATAAATACATTTCCAATGGCGCTGTACAGCTTGATGTCAAATCTTAATTGCAGCACAGCCTGCTGATGGGAAATCTCTCCCTCTCTCTCTCTTTCTCTTTCTTCCTCTCGCTTGCCAGCTCGCTCTCTCCGTAGAAATGCATTTCTCTCCAGTTTATAAAGAAAATGGAATCATATGGTCTTTAGTACAAAATGGAAGTTAGGCAAAAAAAAATCTTGTATACAATATGCAAAAGTAACCACTTGCCAATTGCCAATTTGAAAATGGAGTACATGCTTCTTTTCTTATTTTCTTTCACTGAGTTTTATTTTTCATTTCTAGAACTCTTGACAGCTTTAAACCATTGGAAAACACTTTACGTGTCCAAACTTGGAGCCTGCTGCCATAGTAGGATACATATTTTCCAATATGAAATGCGCGTGTGAGGTGTGTACACAGGGTAACAGCTGTAAATGTGTGTATGCATGTGTGTGTGCCTGCATGCATGTGTATACCCACATCCCTGTTGTGTTCAACCCAAGTTGTACATCAGCATTTTTATATTTATATGTGTACATATACATTTATAAGGTTACAACAGAAATTATATTGTATAAACCTATACGTACAATTCTACATAGAAAAGTGTGTGCCTATGCGTATACATATTTATGAATGTCTAGTGAGGTCATATGCATAGCCATGGATCTAGGTAGAGTGTACTATAGAAGGTTTGACTGTCCCTTAACCTTTAGTAACATGTAGGCACTGACTGGCCTTCCCCACACTTCATGGAGTATCGCAGAGCCTTATCTGACATGATTGCACAGTGAAATGTGAATAGATACCAAGAGTCAATCAAAATGAGAAGGACCATCTTCTCATTACTTACTTCTAATATATAACTACACATTCCTTTACCTGATCATCATACCTGATTCTTTGTTGTTTAAAAGGCACCCAACATTAACTCTCTTTAATCATTTGTTGTCAGAGGCAGCTTGACAAGGACCCTTTAATATATTCTTATCTTACAATTCTCTCTGATAGGGAAACTGTTTTGGGGTTTTACATAGAAGCCCCAGAGGCACAACCTGTAGAGGCATAAGAAAAGAAACCCTAAGAGTTCTAGATTTAACCATATTTTCAAAGAGTGGATGCTTCTGATTGTCAGGTTTTAAGTTCAAAGACCAGGTCTGCCAGAGAGCCACTGCTGGGCCCTTAATCCTATTCTAATCAGATATACGATTAATTTGTAAATGTGTTAAAGAAAAAAACTGACACTCTGCAATTCTCAGCGTCCAGGTTTATTTTATTTATTTATTTATTTATTTTTAATGTTTTTTAAAACCATCCAGCTAATCACCCATTGTCTTTTAGCTTGTGGTCTTTCTTCATGTCGCATTTTACCATAGCAGAGAAAATTCTGCAGATCAGCTTGACGAGTCTCTTGAATGAGCTTCAATAGAGAAAACTGCAAACCCCATTTCCAGAAAAGTCGGGACATTTACTAAAAGTGCAATAAAAACTAGAAAGTGTTCCTGCAGAAACTGCGAGTGTGTTGCGGTCCACACATGTGTGCATATGTGTGTGCGTGAGAGAGAGAGAGAGAGAGAGAGAGAGAGAGAGAGAGATGCTGGCTAATCTGGGGGAAATAAACAAATCCAGGAAATAGATTAAT
This sequence comes from Scorpiodoras heckelii, assembly GCA_028566435.1. Lineage (NCBI taxonomy): Eukaryota > Metazoa > Chordata > Actinopteri > Siluriformes > Doradidae > Scorpiodoras > Scorpiodoras heckelii. The sequence goes on along the minus strand of JAOVVH010000033.1, from coordinate 9,933,650 downwards.
AGACTCATGGTTAAATTTTTTCAGGACTTGGGAGGTGACACTATAGATCACAAAAATATTCAATTAGATCAGCTCAGCTTATTTGTGCTAGACAATGTGCATTTGTCTACAAAGGGAAATTATCTATTTTTAAGCAGTAACTCCATTAAAACAACTTTATGTACATGATTAATGAACTGTCTTATCTACAAAAATTAAAATGTCTGTATAGCACTGTAACTCTTGGATATATGTCCAAGAGATTTGTGTTGTGTGTATGCCTGTAAGTAAACAGACAGTGATTTAATTTTGAGGTGAAATTCCTGTCTGTGTAGGTCAGCACAGCTGCTCCTTATGTGTAGCGCATGTGCATGCATATGTGTGTGTCAGAGAGAGCCATTTAGAACTCTTAGCTGTTACACAGTTATTTGCTCTATAATGCACCTCTTAGTAGAAAATCATTGAGCTGGGTTGCACCCTCCAAACAAACACTCATAACTCTGAAAATATTTAAGCTATTGCTTAACCAAAGAGACAGTGTTCAATGACAAATCTAATTGCATTTTGTAAATATAAAAAAACAATAGAATGTGACACCTGCAACACACAAAAAAGTTGTCATAGAGGCAAAAGAAGACTAACTAACACTGTTCTTGAAATTTCCACAATTAACAGTTTAACTGGCAACAAGCGATGTCAACAATATAAAATGAGCATCTACCAATGGCTTAGACTTTAGAAGCAAGGAAACTGTATTATGCAAAGAAGAAGCTATATATTAACTTGGTGCAGAAATCCCAGCAAGTTCTCGGACCTGAAGTCATCCTAGATGGACCAAAAGACAGTGGAAACATGGTCTGTGGTCAGAGGAGTCCATGTTTCAGCGTATTTTGGGGAAAAGCTGATGTCGGATTCTACATGCCAAAGACGAAAAAGACCAGACTGTTACCACCGAAAAGTGGAAAAAAACAGCGTCTGTGATGGCATGGGGGGTGCATCAGTGCCCACAGCATGCAAAACATGTGAAGGTACCACTGATGCAGAGGCTTATACTAGTATTTTGAAGAGACAAGGGCTGCTGCCATTACAATATCTTTTCCCAAGAACTCCATGTCTGTTTCACTCTGCATGAGTTACAACAGCGTGCCTTCATAGACATAGTGCATGTGGCTTGACTGGTCTGCTAGCAGTCCAGATCTGTCTCCTATTTAAAATGTATGGTACATCATGAAGAGGAGAATGGGGCAACAGTGACTGTTGAGCAGCTCAAGTCTTGTATAGAGCAAGAATGAAAAGAAAAGGTGATTTGACCCATTGGTAAACAAGTAACAACTTTTTTGAGTGTGTTGCAGGCATCAATTTCTAAATTTGTTTATATTTAACAAATAGAATTTTTTTCAGTGAAAACACTCAAATCTTTTCTTTGTCCTTTTGTTAAATAAAGGTTCAAGTGAATTAACATTACAGATTTCAGTTTTTACTGCATTTTAGAAAGTATCCCAACTTTTCTGGAAATGAGGTTTGTATATACAGTATGTGGTTCCCTCAAATTAACCCAATATTTTTCACCCAGATGATGACTGTAGATGACTGAGACAGTACAGAGGCCCAAAAGCTGTGTGGCAAACTTGCAGCACTCATATAGATAAGCTAGTTCTCTTTGCTCTGAGGCTCAAATACTGAGTGATAATGAGAGATGAAAATACAAAACTCAAGGAATTAAATGTATGTTTTTGTTAATTTCTTATTTTTTTTTTAAACAAGAGGCACATTAGACACCTATCATCTTTGCTTAGAATGGAAATGTCAGAAGAAATGTAATTTTGCAAATAAAATACCTCTGAAAGTGTTGGTTTATTTTATTCTTCAACCAGTGCTGAGAAGAAAAATAACATTCATTATTAGTCAGATATACAGTACATGCTTTCTTTTATTTTATTGCTTTTCTTTCACTTCAAAGACAATGAATGAAATACTACAGGAAAAGATGATAATCCTGCACATAATGCCTGGGTCACACACATTACAGCACTTCTTTGTTTATTTAAAAGAAAACATCTTGGCCTGTAATTAGGGCAAAGTGGAATTTTAAATGTAGACCATGAAGTGGACAAATTAACATAAAACATCAACACAATAATCTGTTAACATGATTCTTCACAGTATAATAAAAATGTGAATTTTATATATATATATATACAGGGGTTAGACAATGAAACTGAAACACCTGGTTTTGGACCACAATAATTTATTAGTATGGTGTAGGGCCTCCT
>JAOVVH010000033.1:9862526-9875228 GCA_028566435.1 Scorpiodoras heckelii | reverse complement strand
AGTTCGGGTCTTTTTAATTCCAAGCAGCTGACACAACTCTTTTACCAAGGTGGACTCATAATCACAACCCTGAGCACTATGTAACCGTTCACGGAGCCCATAGTGTACAAAGAAACTATTCAATAGGGTCTTTGCCACAGGTCTCGCTTTCTGGTCTGCAGTGGGGACTGCAACTGCGTACTTCGTGAAATGATCAGTAATAACAAGTATGTCATTTTTTTCCTCTACGGTCTGGCTCTAGCAAGAGGTAATCAATGAACTCCATAGGCCTACTAGTTCTGATGTTAACCAGTGGAGCACTTTTTTCTGCATCAGTTTTCCGTCAAACACACCTTTCACAGGTTCTGATTCTCTTCTCGACATCCATTTGCATATGTGGCCAGTAGAATCTGGTACGGACAAGATCAAGCGTCCTTTCAACCCCCATATGCCCCATTGAATCATGAAGATTGTCAAGTGCTACTTTGCGGTAAGTTTTTGGCAGGACCAGTTGGAAAGATGGTTCACCCGTCACCATTTGACGTCTGTAAAGCACATTGTTGTCTAGGATGAGCTGGTCTCGTACTCTCAGCATTAGCTGCACTTCTCTGTTTTCACGTTGTTTAGACCTGTAAGACACTCTTTTTCTGGAGATTATAAGAGAAAGAATGTGACTGATGGCTGAATCATTTCTCTGTTCTCTAGCTCAGTCCTGTTGAGACATTGATGGCAAGGTGCTAGACCCAGGGACCAGTTCTGCACAGGTGTATTCAGCTGGAATAGCATCCCCATTCAGGGAAAGACACTCGATGATGGCTGGAGAATCTTCAGGGGCACACAAATGTTTCTGACAAACAGCTCTGATAGCTTATTGTGGGAAAACTGATTGATCATCTTTCACAACCCGGGAAAGGAACTGCCTCACCCGATCATCATCAGCTTGCAAACTCATATCAGACTCCAGCTGATCATGAGGACGATGAGAGAGTCCATCAGTATCCTGATTTCTTTTTACGGCTCTGTATTGTATGCTGAAATTGAAGGTTGACAACGCAGCTAACCACATATGTCCAGCAGCGTCCAGCTTGGCAGAAGTCAGTACATATGTCAAGGGGTTATTGTCTGTCATGATGTTGAACTCTGCCCCATAGAGATAATCAAAACATTTGTCAGTGATAGCCCATTTTACAGCCAAAAATTCCAATTTGTGAGTGGGATATCTTTTCTCAGAATGGGACAGGCCTCTGCTGGCATAGGCAATGACTCTGAGTTGGGTAACTTGCTGCTGATAGAGTGCCGCACCTAAGCCCTGAACACTGGCGTCTGTATGTAAAACACAGGGTAGATGCAGATTTGCAAACCCTAAAATGGGAGCAGTTGTCAGATTCTCAATAAGGCTCTTGAAAGCTCATCACATTTTGCTGTCCACTTCTCTTGGAACGGTACCCAAAAATCTTGGGTAGCACCTCTGTAGGGTTTCCCCTTTAAATGACGTTTTGGGGGGACATAGTCAACAGTCAGATCATTTAATGGTCTCGCAATCCTTGAATAATGGCTGACAAAGCGTCTGTAATACTCTGTGAATCCAAGGAAGGATTTGAGCTCACGAATATTCCTTGGGTTAGGCCAGGTAGTCAAAGCAGCTATCTTCTCAGGGTCTGTCTCAACCCCATCCCCTGAGACAATGTGACCAAGATAACGCACAGACTTCCTGAAGAAGTGGCATTTTTCTGGGGAAAGTTTAAGTCCAAAATCCCTCAACTTCATTAGTACGTACATTAGACGGCATTCATGTTCTTCAAGAATATCAGAAAAGACAATGACATCATCAAGAAAAACCAAAACCTTCTTCAGATTCATGCTTCCCATGCACTTTTCCATGACACGCTGAAAAGTGCTTGGTGCATTAGTGACTCCTTGTGGCATCCTATTAAATTCCCCAAATCCCATGGGAGTAACAAAAGCTGTCTTATGCTTGTATTGCTCCTCCACTTCCACCTGATAATACCCTGATTTTAAATCCATGACCGAATACCATCTGGAACCATATAACGTTGAGAAAGTCTCTTCAATGTTTGGCAAAGCATAGGTATCCCTAATAGTTCGTCTGCTTAACTTCCTATAGTCAATGCAGAGTCGGATATCACCACTTTTTTTTAACTACCACGACAGGTGATGCAAAGGGGTTTTCTGACTCTCTGATGATGATTGCATCTTGTGGCTCTTTTTAATGAACTCGCACAGCTTCAAAATCTGACAGGTGGATAAGCCTAGCCTTCTGTTTGAACGGAGTGGTGTCAGATAACCTAATGCGATGTTTGACAGCAGTTGTGTGGCCATAATCTAGGTCACCATAGGCGAACACTTCCGGAATAGAGTTCATCCTAGTCGTTATTCTGTCTCTCCACTCAGCGCACAATGAAGACTCATCCAAATGAAATGAAATCATGTTTCAATCATCCACAGGAGCTAACGTGCTACCCGAAACTGAGAATTGGTAACACTCACAAGACCTGGGCTCTGAAACTCCCAGGGACTGGGGAAGAGAAACATAACCGGTTGGGGCAAACAGCTCCTCACAGTGCACTTTGCAGGGATGGTAATAGTGTGGTCAGTTTCATTCTTAATAAGAATAGGAACTCTGAAGGAAGTTGGGATGGATGGGGCATAATGTAGCTACAGGAAACAAGGCCGCCGGGCAAATATGGCAGGACTGGTGGTTCAACCAGTAACGGAGCCCCAGGTGTATGTATCTCATTTCTATCATAACCTGACAAGGCGACATTCTGGCCTGCAGGAATGGCAACGCCACTTTTGCTCTGTAGCTTTACTTTGCCTACTCTGACATCTTCTTGATCTGTTTTGTGTCAGCAGCATAAATTCTTCAAAAGAGCGGCATAAACATGGGTCCCTTTACAGCCATTTGACACCATGTTACGACCACGGAGAGATGATCTATATAACATATCAAGTCTGTTTGTGCCTAATAAACACAGGAACACTAATGTAATCTGGAATGACCAAAGCCAATGTGTTTACTTCAGCTGGTTGTCCAGTAATGCTACCATCAAAAGAAACGGTAATGGCTACAAAGCCCAGGTAAGGGACAACATGGCCTCCAGCACCCTCTATTTCGAGAAGATCATTCAGGAGAAGTATAGGATGTGAAGGCAAATACTGTTCATGGAAAGACTTTGACAAGGTGGTCACCTGGGAACCAGAATCCAGAATAGACTGACACTCATTTCCTTCAATAACACCAGGGGCCATGTACCTAGGCCCTACTAATCCATCCATAAGTTTCCTATCCGATTGTATTTCATGACCCTCACATCTGACTTTTTCTTTTCTCCAGACTCGTTTGGGACTAAGTTCATGATCTTGGGCCCCAGTCTGTCCCACTACTGCGACCCTGGCCTGTTTAATGGCTGGCCATGTCTTATTCTCCATTCATTCTGCTTTGCTTGTAATTCTCTGTACTTCTGGTCAACAAGCAACTTATAGCTTCAGCACACTGCCATGCAATGTGGCCATCTTGCACACATCTAAAACATAACCAAGCTTTCAGCTGGGACTTATGTGTAGCCTGATGGGCCTGAACAATAGCTCTGGGTGTAGCAGATTCTTGATATGGCAATGGGTTAGCCTGAGCAGGTGAATTTTCTTCGAGGAATCCCACCTCCTTTCCTTTTTTTTTGACCTTTGCATGCTAAGCTGCAACTTTACCTCAGAAAGCTCTTTCCGTAGCTGTTCCATTTTACACTTCTGCAGTGTTTCAGCTGGCGGATCCAGCTGTAAAGGCATATTCGATGCAGAATGAAAATTCAGAGATGGCTTTTGCTTTGAGCTGCTGAAATGATGCTGCATCCATTCTAATTTTGAAGTTTGCCTATCCTCTTCAGTTTGAAGTAGAAGAAGGAACTCTGCAAAATCTGGGGGGCTACTTAGCCTTGCCTCCAACTGTAGGCCAATATGAGGGCATGATCCCAACAACCACGAGTGAACTGTTTTAGTAAGTTGTGATTTATGCATGCCTGTTTAACACCACCTCTTTTAACTGCAGAACCAAGAAGAACTTGCAATCTCTGGAGGTAATCTGAGGCCTTTTCTCCAGATTACTGATGTGTTCAAGAATTTAGCAAAAATCTCTTCCTCATCCTCAACATACCCATAAACGGATTCAAGCAAGGTAACATACTCTTCTGGATGAGCAGATGGACCAAGATGTTTTCCTATTGTTGCTGCCGGTGGAAGGAGACTCTCTAATATCTTCCTCCTCTGGACATCAATAGGAAGACAGTCTTGGAACATAAGCATGAAGGTACATGAAGGTACCATGTTTCACAATCTGCTTCCCCAGGTGGTTTTGGTGTCTTCCATGAGAAAGCTCTTAGCCATTTGGACCCATAATTCTGCACTGGGAGTTATTCACTTTTTATAACATGTTCTACCACTACCCATTGTACCTCAGGAGGACTCAACACATCACTATGAAAAGTTTCTGGATCAATGTAGCATGTCATTCTTAGCTTTTGGGAGGGCTTTTGAGAAGTAGGAACTGTACTAACCAAGGCCTATTTACATGAGGAGGTGTCACTGGTACTTGAGGCAGCATCAGAGAAACCGTCATAATCACCACCCTTACAAATCTGGTTCAAGCCTCAAAATGGGAGCTTCAGAATCACACTCAATAATGGCTACAGTATCATATGTCTGTCTTATCTGGAGCTTCACAATATTGGTTACAGTACCAAACTGTTCTAGAGCAGCTGCCAATTCATCATGAGTTTCATTACCTGAAATGCCAGACACATAAAGTTACCTGTTCATATTTGTTATATAACTCTTCAATATCCATAATGGATGGTGTATAACTACAATATTTGAAAACAAGTAAATGTGCTAAAAATGTGACTTAAAAGAGATATCTTGTGATGGTCAGGTGGCAAGTTGTCAGAAACCTTCCTTGACTGGCTCGCCACTAAATGTAATGGGTACGTGCGCAGTATGTAGAAATCAGTGCACCACGATGGGTTCGATTAAGGCAATGTCATTTATGAAAGATAGCACGATAGACTGGAACTTACCAGTGTCATCCCTGTCTTCAGGAGTTGTAAAAAATTTTCAGATACCAAAACTCATCAAACCCATCTCCTCTGACCCATTTCTGATCATGCAAAGAAATAAATACATCTCACAGCAAAAGGTTTGGTCAGTCTTTGCCAATCTCATGTTAAATAAGACTTGAAAGTTTGTGATCTTGCAACTGATCTCAGCTAGTCTTTAGGCCAGTAAAGCATCTTTTTCTGATGCAATTTAGCTTCAGTTGTCACCACTGCCAAACAGATAAAGAAATGAATGTTTTCTCCTTCAAATTAATAAAATGAAACAATGTGTTGTTTATCAATAATAAAATATTTCAATAAGTATTTCTGCTGCTGTTCAACATGGAGCACATGCTTGCACATGCAATATAATTTAAATTTTATTATCAGGTTAGATACAGCTAATAACTTATTAGGTTTATTTACTCTCATGATTTCAGTTTCACAACTGTTTCTGACCTTTTTAGTACATAATTAATTTTTAAAAAATAGGTTATTGACAGGCAGCTACATCCAACTAATTCTGGCCAGTCCCCCTCCCAAACCATGGATGATGCAATCATCAGTTAGTGATAGTTAGGGAGCATGATAGCACAAAAGCATATTGCGTGTGATTTCACAATTTTAGTATCTGCTAATTATCTGCATTCACAGGTTGCAGCTATCATGCCAACTTGAGCCAACACATTTCACTTGCTGTATTGTTACGCTTTTGGGTTTGCATATGTGTGGTTAAAACTATCCAGAAACAAAACCTTTGCTTTAATAATGCTCTCATTTTATGATGAAAATGTAATTACATTTGTAAAACAGACATACGTTTGTAAAATAGAGGTACTTTTTTTGCAGTATGCATATCAACACTAAATTAGTGGAGTTGATGTCATCATATGTCTACTACAGAGGGTCCATGCCCACTTGGATAAACCAGGCAATACTCTGATGGTTGTATTCCTTATACACTATATTGCAAAAGTATTCACTCACCCATCATAATCATTGAATTCAGGTGTTCCAATCACTTCCATGGCCACAGGTGTATAAAATCAAGCACCTAGGCATGCAGACTGCTTCTACTAACATTTGTGAAAGAATGGGTTGCTCTTAGGAGCTCAATGAATTCCAGCATTATACCATGATAAGATGCCTCCCGTGCAACAAGTCCAGTTGTGAAATATCCTTTCTACTAAATATTCCACAGTCAACTGTTAGTGGTATTTTTCTCTCTGGAAAAGTGGACAGTTTGATGTTCTTGCACAAATAGCCATTGTAATTTAAATCAGGACTGTCATGTATCTAAAGTCTGAAACTTTGTAAGGTTAACAAGATTAGGAGGTAAACCAATGCATTTAATTTACAACATTCTGAGAGACCATTTCTCAATAATTCACTAATCGCCACCCAGCCCCCCATCACATTCTTCCTGATTATTGTACTAGAAATTTTTATAGTGTCAGCTAATTGCATATAGCCATGACTTTGTCTTGTGGTAAATTAAAAAGACCGCCTTGTGTAAGCTGGGTGGAAAATCAACTCCTTAGCCAGATTGAACAAAGAAGGTGAATTTTCATTGGATAATGACGAGTCCCTTTCTAATTTATATATATATATATATATATATATATATTTATAAAACTACTCATGCATATTTATCATTTCCATTTCTGATGAGGTCCCTGAATAACAGACCAGATCTTGCAATATCCGATTATCATTCCAATTTTATCTATTTTAATTAAAAAAAGAAAAAATGAAAGGGGTGGGGTTCCCCCTTTTGCGAGTACTAATTTTCATCTAGTAGTCATACTGATTTATTATTATTATTATTATTATTATTATTATTATTATTATTATTATTATTATTATTATTATATATTTCCTTATGGAAATCACTGTTTTAATAATGACAGTCACCTTATCCTGCACTACAACCACATTACTTACTTTTGTTTTTGCCTGTCTATCTATCTGAAATGCATAAAATTTTTCACATGGTTTGTTTGTTTCAGATTATAGTAAAATACTGGTGTATTACTATAGTCCCAAATTTGGTGCATAAATTTTGATGTGCTTTATTTTCCTCAGGAGCCTATAAAGAGAATTCTGGCCCTCACCGAGACATCTCTGGTGGAAAGAGACCCTGCCTCTTACAACATCGTGACCATCAAGCCCTTTGGAGAGGTAAGTTTTCAAGAATTAATGTTTTGAATGATAAGTTTTATATTTGATGCTAAACAGAATTATGCAGTGCAATTTAACATGTAATATTAATTTGAATGTTTCTCTTTTGTTATCATTAGTAATTATTACTGCTTTTGTTTTTTGCACATTTTTATTTTTCCCTCTTGTTTTATTTGCATTATTTTTTTTTTTATTTGCAACTTTAAAATAGTCTTTTCTTCTGAGTTTTTCCAAAACCAAAGTTTTTTTTTCTGTCTTTCAATTACATTTATTTATTTTTTCCTTTCCCTACTTTTTCAGAATAAATTTCTGTAATTCACTTACTAAAGCTAATTTGGTTCCTCTCTGCAAGGATATTTTTAATCTGATAATATTGGTGCTACAGGTTTTTGCACTCATCTGTGATGCTGAGAACCCTCAGATATTCAAAGTCGAGTTCATCAGAGGACAGATACGAAAATACTGCTCAACAGATAGGTAACAAACACACACATGTACGTGAACACCCCCCTCCCCCGAATAATTTTTGAAAGTCTTGTAACAATAAAGTTTGAAAAAGTCAAATAAACCATCTAGTTATCATTATGGCTCAGACTGATACTATATTGTTTTTTTAATCATTTTATTGTATTTTAATCTGGCATGTTATTAGTTTATTACTAATCACATGGTCATTCCATTTACATTACATTTATGGCATTTGGCAACTTACATTTATCTCATTTATACAGCTGAGCAGTTGAGGGAACAGTTGAGCAGTTGCTCAGGGTCCCAACAGTGGCAGCTTGGCTATGGTGGGAATTGAACTCATGACCTTCTGATCAGTAGTCAAATATCTTAACCACTGAGCAACCACTGCATAAATGCAAATTTTATTTGTTTAGTTTATGAGCAGTAATATTGTGCATTTTTTGCTGTCTTATGGCCTTATGTCCTTACCAAAAGGTAAGAGATAGGTGAACACTTCTTTGAAGATTTCTCAATATGTCATAATGCTAGTAAAGACAAAACAATATCATCTCCTCACTGGATAATTTTTGAAATATTTTTTCTGTCATGTCTTTGACTGTGAAAGTGCATAGGTTAAGGTACACTCCAAATGTACACTCCACAGAAACAAATATTAGGTAGGACTTGCATGATCAGCTGATATATTAACGATATAATGATATATTCATTAGTTACAATAGTTTAATTGAATTTTAAATGACATGTAACTTTATAAACATACTTGTATCTCTTAAAGGTGCCGTATAATGGAAAACTGTATTTACCTTGACAGTTGAAGACGGAGAGTTTGGTACATGGCATACCATGAACAAGAGATTCATGAACAAGTCAAGTCTTAAGTCTTTGAAGAGCAAGGTCAAGTCTTCAGTCAGAAGTCTCAAGTCTCCTATGGTTGCGTCATCTGTGGCATATGCCTAATGTTAGATGATAATAAGGGCGAGAATGTTATTCAGCTCACCAGACATTGCCTTAACACTAAAATGTTTTTTGATGCTGTGGAATGGACTCCATCCTTCTTGCTGCCTATTAATGCATGGCAGAGCCACCCTGAGGCTGGAGCTATTTTGTGCATTTGCTAAGAAGCCTCATTTTTTTCTACCACATATATGTATTTGTTTTGTACATTTATTGCTTGTACTTTCCCTACAGCAGCTTTTCAGACCTAATTATACTTGTACTGTCCTCACTGAGATGTAGGAGCTTCAACTAGACAGTGAGCTAAACTCTGACTCAGTAAAGAAAGACGTGTCCTTGTTCTAGTTTGATCTGACATTTTCAGCTGAACCTCTCTAACACTGCCATCTCATCCTGGAATGACAGTAGTGATCTTTGCCATAGGCCACTTGTTGCGTGCAACCTGACAGTCCTTGAGGAGCACGATGTCCCCTACTTTCAAATCCTTTTTTGTTTCTGTCCACTTCTTTCAGGTCTGTAGAGTAGGAAGATACTCCTGACGCCATCGGCGCCAGAATTCGTCGGCGAGGGCCTGCACCTGTCTCCATCGTTTGCTGTAGAGATCCTTGTTTGTGAACTCTCCTTGAGGTGGTGAGACTCCCACTTTCTGAGTGAGAATCATTGCAGGTGACAATACGGAGGGTGACTTTGGGTCGTTGGAGACTGGAACAAGAGGTCTAGCATTGATGACTGCAGCTACTTCCATCATGAGAGTGAATAGGACATCATGGGTGAGCTGAATATTGTCTTTGAGCAGGATAGCGTCCAGGATCCGCCTTGACAGACCTATAAGCCACTCCCAAGACCCTCCCATGTGCGACGCATGTGGGGGATTGAATACCCATGAGCAGTTATGTTCACTCAAGAATCTTTGCACTGTAACGTCTGGATCTTTGCGACTCCATCCAAGTTCCTTAGCAGCTGCCACGAAATTTGTCCCGCTGTCTGATCTTATCTGCTTCACAGGTCCACGTATAGCGAAGAACTGTTTCAGCGCATTAATGCAGCTGGAAGAATCAAAAGATGCAATGGTCTCGATGTGCATGGCCCATGAACTCATGCAGCAAAACAGCATCGCCCACTGTTTGCTTTGGGCCTGGCCTCCTCTTGTGCATTTGGAGATAACTGGTCAACACGTCAACTCCAACATACGTGAAGGGTGGGGGTATGTGTAAGCGCTCTGGGGGCAGGTCGGCCATGAGCTGTCCTTCTACCTTGCGACGCAACTGACGACATACTACACCTATGACCCAGTAACCTGCTACTCTGAGGGCCCCTTCAGTATAGTGGCGGCCTTGATGTTTTACTTGCTCATGGTGTTGTCTCACTAGAAGCAGAGAGATGTGACTATTCTTGGGCAAGATGATAGGGTTCTTCTCTGTTGTGCTTAGGTCAACGTGTTTTAGTCTGCCACCAACACAAATCAGATCTCCTTCCAGAACAGGGTTGAGCTTATGAAGTGTACTGTTTTGGGACACAGACTGTGTGTGTGTGAGATCGGCGATTTCACTACTGACAAACTCCTCTTGTGCAGCTTTCGTGATGAAGAGTCTGGGACAAATCAGCATTAGTACGTGGGAGCTGACAGTAGTGCCAACCTTTACAAGTGCTAGACTCATTCTGTTTGTAAGTTTTGACTATGTGAATGAGAGTAACGATTGCTCTGGTGAGTGAATGCATGGATGAAAAGTGTTTGAATCTTGTGGCATTAAGTCCCTTTTCTTGACTCTGTGTGAGATAACTGGTTACTTCAGAATGTATCTCTGTGTCTGATTCTAGGTTTACAAGTTCATATGTTTGTTTTGAGTCCTCCTCATTATCGTCTGGCTTGTACAAAAAAGGCTGGTCCTGTGAACCATATTGTGTGTTAGTGAGGATGCGGGAACTGATCTGGATGCGGGATTCTCTTCAGAACAGACGTAGAACCACTGCCCTGGTGTTGTTAACTGATGAATACGTCGAACTCAGTTGTGAACGTAGACGTGGAAGTGTTTAGTCTGGTTGTAGATATAGCCAAGCACGACCTTGCTGTCGCAGTAAAACTTAACTGAGTCCAAGCTCAGGTCCAGTTCGTCCTGGATGAGATCGGCGACTTCCATGGCAAGAACCGCAGCACACAATTGCAGCCGAGGGATGGTGGGTTGGGAGAGTGGGGCTAGTTTAGCTTTCCCTAAAATAAATCCTACATCCACTTGTCCTTCAGTTTGAACAGTCCTGAGGTAAACCACGACCCCGATGGCTTTGGTGGATGCATCGGAAAACACACATAGCTCTGTGCGTTTAGCTTTGGAGAGTGAGGTTGCAGTGTATGCCCGAGGAATGTGCTCTAATCGTGTAGAGACTCTTCCCATTCTTTGAGCCTTTTGAAGCCTATGAGCCTTCCCATTTCTCCACGCTTCCCATTCTTTGAGCCTTCCTTCGGGAAGAGGTGCATCCCAATCACACTTGTCAACACTGAACTATCTTAAAAGACTTTTACCTTCAATGGTTACTGGTGCGAGAATGCCCAAGGGGTCGAAAATCCTGTTCACTGTAGACAGGACACCCCTGCAAGTGAATTTCTTCCTGTCCTCTGACACTTTGAATGTGAAGGTCTCTGTTGTGGTTACCCATAATAGGCCCAAACTGCACTGCACTGGTGTAGCTTCACCACTGAGGTCCAAGTCTTTCAAGACTGCATGATCTTCTGGTGCAAATGCTTGAAGGACAGTGTCACTGTTTGATGCAAACTTGTGCAGTCTTAAGTTTGCTTCACAGAGGGAGGCTTGAGTTCTCTGCAGGAGACTAATGGCTGTAGTATCTGAGGGCACACTGAGGCCATCGTCTACATAAAAGTGGCGTTCAACGAACTTGACTGTGTCTGTATATGGCTACAGATGGAGATGGGCTGTTCCAGAAAACATTCACTCGCATTCTATAATCAATAACATTTTTGGACATGTCGTTATCTCTGTACCATAAAAAACTGAAGTAGTTCCTGTGGTCTTTGTGAACAAGGAAGCAGTGGAACATCTGCTGTATATTGGCGACCACGGCAACCTGCTCTTTCCTGAAGCAGATTAAAACCCCTATAAGGGAGTTGTTGAGGTCGGGGCCTTTTAGGAGAGCATCATTCAGAGACATGCCAGAGTACTTTGCGCTGGACTCAAAAACCACATGTATTTTTTTCTGGTTTCTGTGGATGAAAGTCTCCAAAGGTTGGCAAAAACCAGCACTTCTCATTTTCGCTTAAGGGTGGAGCCACCTCTGCATGTTTGTTCTGAAAGATTTTATTCATGAATTTGAGAAACTGGTCTCTCATGCCTGGTTTTCTTTGTAAAGTCTTTTGTAGTGAGGTGAAATGATACATCACATAGTCACGGTTGTTGGACAACCGTAGTCGCTGAGCTCTGAAGGGTAGGGGGGGCGACCCAATGATTTGACCTGTCTCTGAACATTTCTCTGTCCATTATTTCTAAGAAGATTGTGTCTTCGATGGATGTTCCTAGTTTGTTGTCAGAGCCTGTTTCTTTGAAGACGTTCCGTCCTAGACACTCCAATTAAGCTTTACCAGCTTTACTCATTTGCTCCCTGCCTTGGCAGGCATTCTCGGTTAGCTTAACGGAGCTGTTGCAGGGCGTGCAGATAGAAGGACAGCCATTTTCTAACACACTTGTCTTGTATGTGTTTACAGTCGGTTTGTGTGCATTTCCGAGACGTAAGTTCCCTATCAGAACCCATCCAGTCTCTGTGTGAACGGGGCATTGTGGGGTCCATTTGCCTGCTGGCGGACTTTGTGCAGTCTCAAGATGTCTCGTCCCAGTAGAATGAGGATTTCTGCATTGGAGTCAAGCTCCGGAATGTAATGAGCTATTTTTCTCAGATGGGGTGGCTGTGAGCTGCATCAGGTGTGGGGATTTCAGTCCTGTCATTTAGTATTTTGTTGCACTCGATTAACGATGGCAGTGAAAGAACTATTTTTCCATCAAGAGAC
>JAOVVH010000033.1:9775793-9786322 GCA_028566435.1 Scorpiodoras heckelii | reverse complement strand
CAGTTTCCTCCCACAGTCCAAAGACATGCATGTTAGGTTGATCGGTCACTCTAAATTGCCCATAGGTGTGAATGTGTTCGTGAATGTGTGCGTGAGTGTGTGTTGGCCATGTGATGGACTGGCGACCTGTCCATGGCATACCCCGCCTTCACCTGATGATGCTGGGTTTGGCTCCAGCTCTCCCGTGACCCCGACTAGAAGGATAAAACAGAAAATGATGTTCTGTCATGTCAGCTGTACTTTATTCTGACCTTCTTATGTGCAACAAAGTGAGGTGGCTGTCCAAAGTACAGGTGCTGAAATATATTGCAGCCTGTTTGGAGCATGTGGAGGCTTTTTTGTGAGAAAAAGGCCATGCTTGTGCCGAAATTGATGACCCTGTGTGGTTGGAGAAGTTTTACTTCTCGGTTGATATGACTCCACATTCACTTTTGGAAGAGATTCTGACATTTGAATGCAAACTTGCATTGTTTGCAAGGGACATGAACTGTGGCATTCTCAGCCATTTTCCCTCGCTCAAGCAGTTCAAGGAACAGTTGAATGCTAAGATTGATATGAAGAAAATGAAAGAAGTGATTCTAATGAAGAAAATCATTTGCTTCATGATTTCAGGAATCCAGACAAGATAAAAACATGCTGTTGTTCATCTTGAAACCATGACATGACCACCCTCACCTTTAATACTTTTTCAAGAGATAGTTAAGCAGACATTGAAATGGAACTGGCTGATTTACAAGAGACAAGTGTCTAAATTCTTGGGTCTAGCAGAGAACCTTGTAAATTTGGAGCTACAACAAGCTGCTTTGGCACCAAACCACCAAATGTAAAGAAACCTTTGTGTTGGACCTCAGGAGTGTGTGTATGGAAGCTAAGGACTGCAAATGATGAGTTCATATGTTTTTATTTGTTACGCATGCTATGCAGATAAACAAAAATGCATTTGTTAATTTTTGAGTAACTTTAAGAGCTTCAAGATATTATAATTCAGAATTTCAAATTCAAAAAAAATTTTTGTGCCTATACTAGACCATTAGCTTATATTGAGACATATTTCCAGCCAAGATTAAAATTTTAAGCCAATAAAATGTACATAAAATGTTTTGTTGAAATAGGACAAATTGGCTGTTCTTAAAGTTTGGGCTGCTGACCGCTGAACTATGAATTATAGAAAAGATGATGCATTAATTAATGGGCTAACTGATTGACATGCACATATAGTATGAATATAGTAACAAATTAATGGACATTAATCGCCTCACAGCAGGGAAGTTGGCTACGGAGCGGAGAATATGCCGGAGCTTCAGGTTTTCTAGTTAACCAGGTGAATGCAGTATAATGATGGGAAACGTGGTAGGCAATTTATGGTGAACTGAGTGACACTAATTGAATGGGAAATACAGGAAATCATCTTATCTAGGACAAAATCAAAAAGGCAGATATCAGGTGTCAGTTGGCATCCAGCCATGAAGCGTAAATAATTTCACTGTTGATTCTGAAATTAATTAATGGTGGCCAAGCAATACTTTTAACTATATCAGTAACCTTTACAAAAAAACAAAAAAATAAAAATAAGCGTGGCTAAGCTAAACAATCTACAGGTCTGTCAACATGTTTCTTCAATAATTAACAAATGCTTATTTTTTAATCGTAGTAAGCAGAAATGAAATGAAAAACTGGAATGAACATAAAGACAACAAAGAGGGGAAAAAAATCTGCAGAAATTTGAAGGAGCCTTATTATGCCAATTTTCCACAGGTTAATACCATTCCCTGGGGTCTTTATGAAATGTCTGTGCCATTCTTTGGTCAAAATAGCACATGCATCCAATACTTCAGGTGTCTTTCCAGCCTGTCTAAAACCGCTCTTGTGCAGCTGAAGCACTTTGTTTATTTATTCTTTGTCTTTTAGCTTGTTTAATTATTATTTTTAGCTACACTTTGCTTATTTATTCTTTTTTCCAATTTAATGTTAATTGCATTATAGTTTGCTTAAAATACTTAAACTAATTTTAATGTATTCATTTTTGGTTTGTTTTTATTTTAATATAAAAATTTGTGATTTTACTAAATATGTATGTGTAAACATTTAAGGGACAAAATTTATATTATTTATTTTATATGCAATACTTTACAATATACACCGATTAGGCTTAACATTATGACCACTGACAGGTGGTGTGACTAACACTGATTATGATCATGACACCTGTTAGTGGGTGGTATGTATTAGGCAGCAAGTCAACATTTTGTCCTCAAAGTTAATGTGTTAAAAGCAGGAAAAATGGGCAAGCATAAGGATTTGAGCGAGTTTGACAAGGGCCAAATTGTTATTGCTAGACGACTGAGTCAGAGCATCTCCAAAACTGCAGTTCTTGTGGGGTGTTCCCAGTCTGCAATGTTCAGTATTTATCAAAAGTGGTCCAAGGAAGGAATAGTGGTGAACCAGCGACAGGTTCATGGGTGGCCAAGGCGCACTGATGCTGGCCCGTGTGTTCCGATCCAACAGACGAGCTACTGTAGCTCATATTGCTGAAGAAGTTAATGCTGGTTCTGATAGAAAGGTGTCAGAATACACAGTGCATCGCAGTTTGTTGCATATGGGCTGCATAGCCACAGACCAGTGTGCCCATGCTGACCCCTGTTCATCGCCGAAAGTGCCAATAATGGGCACGTGAGAATCAGAACTGGACACGGAACAATGGAAGAAGGTGGCCTGGTCTGATGAATCACGTTTTCTTTTACATCACTTGGATGGCCAGGTGCATGTGCATCGCTTACCTGGGGAACACATGGCACCAGTATGCACTATGGGAAGCAGGCAATCTGGTGTGGACAGTGGCACAAAGCAAAAATGGTTCAGAAATAGTTTGAGGAACACAAAAACAAGTTTAAGGTGTTGACTCCAAATTCCCCAGATCTCAATCCAATCGAGCATCTGTGGGATGTGCTGGACAAACAAGTCCAATCCATGGATCCACCTCGCAACTTACAGGACTTAAAGGAACTGCTGCTAACATCTTGGTGCCAGATACCACAGCACACCTTCAGAGGTCTAGTGGAGTCCATGCCTTGACAGGTCAAGGCTGTTTTGGCAGCGAAAGGGGGACCTACACAATATTAGGCAGGTGGTCATAATGTTATGCGTGATAGGTGTATGTGTGAATGAGTGTAAACAATAGTGTACAGGCTAGGTATATAATACTGAGCCTATGATTTAGTACTATTTAATTTTGTTTAAATTGGTGTGGAATTATATACATCACATGGAATCTATAATGCATGCAAGATTATATGTGAAACTTAGACTGAATAGAATTTTAGCTTTGTTGTGCAGAAGTAATTGGAGTTTTTTGGGGAAAAAAACTCCACAGAATATCTTGTTGGTTTGATAAGTAAAATGGCAAACAACATATTATTAGGCTGAACGAATGAAACTGAATGGTACTGTAGCCTTGTGAGACAGATATGATGGGATTAGAGAATTAACGACAGTGCTTTCTACCACAATGCTTAGGCAGTGTGTCGATTTTATTAGCAGAAATAGCAGGGGCTACTGCTGAGCCTCATGAAAAAAATGTTAACTAGAGCTCTGTAGGTGTGTTATGTTCAGAAAATGGAGAAAGAAATCTATGATGATGCTACTGTTTTAAGATCACTTTCGACTTGCAAAGCTGAAACAGGCAAATGGTAATGAGTCGCTGAGCAGAAACAGTGAAACAGTCATGTGCCACTGGGCCGCTTCCCCCATTGGGGCTGAGAGTGTATCAGGAGTGCATCAAGAGTGCATGTCTGAAGCCAGCCCCTTTTGATCCTGGGAGAAATATCCAAACATAGCATGGCTGCTGGAGAAAACATAGCGGTGTGACCATACACTGACCCAGAGTCAGTCTCTGAGCAAGAAGAGGCTCTCAAACAAGTCTGAGAATCAAGCGTACAACAGGAAGTTTCTAAATGGTTAGTTATTAACTGTCACTTTGACATTTCTTTTTGTATGTCTGTATGTCTTGGGCTCATACAGTCCTGTTGACTGTCACGAACATCCCACTGCTGGTGTCTTGACTGTGTATTTATTTTGTTTATGTATTGTGTCCGAGGTACCCTCACATCCAAAAACATTACCTACAGCTTTACAAGTGAGCCATAAACTTTGGGAAAGCAAGAAAAACATTATTAATCAGCTGCATTGGAGTTCCTACTTGCTGATCTTTGTGGTCTAGAAGCCTGCATGTACAGTTTAAGAGTTCATTTTACTTTCATATTATTTAAGAGTGTTGATGAAGTTCTTACAGACATTCATCTAACAAGCTAATAGAGCTAACAGTATTGTGGATACTGCTGCAAGTTGCCACCAAAAATAAAATGTATCCACTTAACTTTTGCCCTCTGATCCTGGGTGTATTGGTCTGTACGATTGACAATAGCTCTTTTCCTGTCCATTTCTGTTAGCTTTGACATAATGCTGAAACACATCAATGGCTCAGGAGAAATAAAAACAAATGGTGCCCCTTTGCAAACATGATTCTCATGCTGTGGGTGGTAATATGCAATGGGTGGAGATATTCAGATGGCGGGGCAGTGTCATTCCAATGATTTTGTTTGTGATGTAACAGATGCTATACAGATTCTGAATGGAATGCTTAATCCCATGTTTTCTGAACTAGGCGGTGCATAAAGCACTGCGTTCATGTGTCAAACTTTGTACTTTGGTACACTCCAGAGACCCAACTGTATGTGCACAAAAACTTAGAAAGTGAATTTTTCATATGTCCCCTTTAAAGTGCTAGGTTGGACTCTTGTGTTTCAACTCAAACATTGTATGAACTGAACTATCTAGTCTGAATCCCTTTTTATTTGAACATCCTTTGGTTATTTGGGGTTTGAGGCAGAAGAATGAGCTTTCACGTGCATTTGCTAATGAATATGCAAATCCCTTTGTTTGGCTGGCTTGGGGAAACTCTAACCAACTTACACATGACTAATTTCTGTCAATTCACCTTTAATCAAAGCATTTAACTTAGATTATGTTTCTGGACATGGTTTGTACTCCATAAAATAAAGAGAAATTGGGTGTGTCTGGGATATGCTGGAAAGTGTTCCTTTAGGGGACGCCATGGTTCTGCTGGGGGACTTCAATGCTCACGCGGGCAATGACAGTGAGACCTGGAAGGGTGTGACTGGGAGGAATGGCCTCTCCGATCTGAACCCGAGTGATGTTCAGTTATTGGATTTCTGTGCTCGTCACAATCTTTCAATAACCAACACCATGTTCAAGCACAAGGGTGTCCATAAGTGTACATGGCACCAGGACACCCTAGGCCACAATTCATTGATTGACTTTGTAATCATATCGTTGGACTTGCAGCCATGTGTCTTGGACACTCGGGTTAAGAGAGGAGCAGAGCTGTCAAATGATCACCTGGTGAGTTGGATCAGATGGCAGGTGAGGATGCCAAACAGACTTGGCAGACCCAAATGGGTAGTGAGGTTTTGCTGGGAATGTTTGGCAAAAGAACCTGTCAGAAAGATCTTCAACTCCCACATCCGGCAGAGCTTTGACCGCATCTCTGGGGAGGCTGGGGAGGCCGTGGATGTTAAGTCTGAATTGGCTATGTTCCGGGCCTCCGTTGTCGAGGCAGCTGTGGGCACAAGGTTGTCGATGCCTGTCAGGGCAGCAACCCTCGTACCCGGTGGCGGACACCACTGGTGAGGGAGGCTGTCAAGCTGAAGAAAGGGTCCTACCAGGCCTGGTTGGCTTGTGGGGCTCTGGAGGCAGCTGACCAAGGGCCAAGCGGACAGCGCCTTTGGCAGTCGCTGAGGCAAAGACTCCGGTGTGGGAAGCGTTCGGTGAGGCCTTGGAAAAAGACTTTCAGTCAGCTCCAAGAAGGTTCTGGCAAACCGTCAGGCAGCTCAGTAGGGGAAAACAGCTTCCCACTAACACAATACAGTACAGGTTGGGAGTTGTTGACATCGACTGGGAACGTCATTGGGCAGTGGAAGGAATACTTCGAGGATCTTCTCAATCCCACCAGCATGTCTTCTGTAGATGAAACAGAGTCTTTAGACCCTAGGGCAACTTGTCCAGCAGTCAGGCCGAGATGTCTGAGGTGGTTAAAAAACTCCTCGGTTGCAGGGCCCCTGGGGTGCATGAGATCCGCCCTGAGTTTCTCAAGGCTCTGGATGTCATCGCATGGACATCGGGGGCAGTGCCCCTGGATTGGCCGATGGGGATTCCACTTTTTAAAACAGGGAGCCCGGAGAGTGTGTTCCAACTATAGGGGATCACACTCCTCAGCCTCCCTAGTAAGGTCTACTCAGGGATTTTGGAGAAGAGAGTCCAGCTGATCTCAGATTCAGGAGGAACAATGTGGGTTCCGACCTGGTTGTGAAACACTGGGCCATCCAGTCCCTATAACTCAGTCAGGGTTGCTCTTTGTCACCAATTCTGTTCAGAATTATTATGGATAGAATTTCTCTGCAAAGCCAAATGGCAGAAGGTGTCTGGTATGGTGGGCTTAGGATCTCATGTCTGCTTTTTGCAGATGATGTGGTCCTTTTGGCTTCATCAGGCCGGGATCTCCAGCTCTCTCTGGACCAGTTTGCAGCCAAGTGTGAAGCGGGTGGG
The DNA here is from genome assembly GCA_028566435.1 of Scorpiodoras heckelii. Classification (NCBI taxonomy): domain Eukaryota; kingdom Metazoa; phylum Chordata; class Actinopteri; order Siluriformes; family Doradidae; genus Scorpiodoras; species Scorpiodoras heckelii. The sequence continues at coordinate 9,779,701 of JAOVVH010000033.1, read as the reverse complement.
ATGAGAATCAGCACCTCCAAATCTGAGATCATGGTACTCAAGTCAGGAAAGGGTGGAGTGCCCCCTCTGATTCGGGAGTATGCTCCTGCCTCAAGTGGAGGAGTTTAAGTATCTCGGGGTCTTGTTCACGAGTGAGGGAAAGCGGGAATGGGAGGCTGACAGAGGGATCGCTGCAGCGTCTGCAGTGATGCAGGCTCTGTACTGGTCTGTTGTGGTCAAGAGAGAGCCAAGCCATAAGGTGAGGCTCTCGATTTACTGGTCAATCTACGTTCCAGCCCTCACCTATGGTCACAATCTTTGGGTAGTGACCAAAAGAATGAGATCATGGATACAAGCAGCTGAATGAGTTTCCTCCGTAGGATGTTTGGACTCTCCCTTAGAGAGAGGGTGAGGAGCTCAGATATCCGGGAGAGACTTTGCGTAGAGCCGCTACTCCTCCATGTTGAGAGGAGCCAGTTGAGGTGGTTTGGGCATCTGGTTAGGATGACACCTGGACGCCTCCCTGGTGAGGTGTTCCGGGCATATCCAACCAGGAGGAGACCCCACGCAAGACCCAGGACATGCTGGAGAGATTATATCTCCAGGCAGGCCTGGGAACACCTCGGTATCCTCCCAGAAAAGCTCTGGGACTCTTTGCTTAGGTTGCTGCCCCCGTGACCCAGACTCCGGAAAAGTGGAAAATAATGGATGGATGAATGGAGGTGTGTGTCTCAAAACCTAGTGAGCTGCCTTGCTGCCCACTGCCTACCTAGGCAGCTGCCTAAGTAGAAAGGATTCTACCTGCCATGGAATAAGGCAGATTATTGAGACAAACTATTTAGACAGTGATTATTTCATCGGCTGTCTCCACCCACCGCCGCAGTTTTACCTCACCCAGTCCTCTATGTTTTCAGTATTTTAATGTTTTAGGATCAGGTATGCTGCACTTACCACTTCTTCTTTACTGCCTATTTTAATTATATTTGCTCTGGAGTAATAGCAAGTTAAATGAAATGCCACCTGCTTTGTGAAAATTTGGATTTTATATAAATGATCACATTTTAGAATTATTTTGTTTCTGTAGTAATATTTAAAAGGATAATATAAAATTCTGCCTATGTAGGTTAGAGAGCTCAGTAGGTTTTGAGACACACCCATTGTTATAAGCATACAGTGGACTATACTCAAATATTACTACACTTAGTTCAAATACAAATTGCTATGAATTCTAGGCAATTTATTTTCATGGAAAGGGTTATGTAACTCAGAACCAACATTTTCTAAGCTATAGATTGAAATTTAATTGAACTAGACATTAGACAAATGATTATTGAAATGGGACATTTTAAATGCATTATCAAATTGTGTGTGTCTTTTGATTGAGTCTTGGGAATGGTGGCACTATGGAACTATGATAGAATATTGATTAACCAGGAAATGTAATTTTGTGAATGGTTGGGCATAGCAGGGCACTTTTTGTACCATCTGCTAGTACGTGGAAGTCTTTATTCTGGCTTAAGGTAAAACTTTAATAGCATTTTCAAATTATAGTGTTTTGTTATGTTCTGTGAATAAAGCATTGGAAAATCCTGAGTCCTGCAAACAAATTTACCCCCTTGGAATGTGTGTGTGAGATAGAGAAAGAAAGAGAGAGAGAAAGTGAGAAGGGGTGTGTATGTGAGTGTGTGTGTGTGAGAGAGAGAGAGAGCGAGAGAGAGAGAGAGAGAGAGAGAGAGAAAGCTTAAATTGCTCTCCCAGGGTTGTAAATGATTCTTGTATTTAGAGTTAAATCTTACATGAATGTAGACTTTATGGCATCATTTTTTTGAAGAACAGCAATATAGTCTCAGTGATTCCAAATGAAGGCGGTGGTTCTGGAAAATGTTGATTTGATAGCTTTGATATGTAAAGAGGCTTTAAGCATCCTGCTCAGGCAGAAAGGGGTAACTGGGAGATATGTCTCCTGTCTCTGGACAGTACAAATGAAAATAGGTGCAGTCCTCAGTACAGTAATATAACAAAGTTAAAAGTGAAGTTAAAATTATTATATTGTTTTTATGCTGTGGATTGTGGATACAGTAATATGGCTTAACTCTACGGCACAATAAAATTACAGGCTCATTCAAGAAATCAGATTTGGGAAAATTATATACTCAATCTTGATGACCTCACCTGTTACCAGTTAAACTGCTCATTTTTTTAACCTTCCAGTAATTCTTGTATAACCTTTACAGTCTTATTTTGCCACTGTCCCAACTTTTTTGAGTGTGTTGCAGGCATCAATTTCTAAATTTGTTTAAATTTAACAAATAGAATTAAGTTCATCATTGAAAACACTGAAAATCTTTTCTTTGTCCTTTAGACATAAAACTTCAAATGAATTTACAAATTACAGATTTCAGATTTTATTGCATTTTAAAAAAGTGAAAAAAAAAGCTTTAAAAAAGCTTTTCTGTAAATGGGGTTTGTAAATCTAAAGCCTCCATTTTGTTTTTCTATCCCCTTTCCCTCCTGTCTTCTGTGGAGAGCAGGTGCGTCTGATCCTCATGCGTTTTCTGCCAGGCGTTTTCATGGATGCCATGCGAGACAATGCTGAAGCCGCTGTGCACATATTTGAGGGCACTCATGAAAACCCAGAACTGATTTGGAATGATGCATCACGAGAGACCATCTCTACCACCGTCCGAGAAATGATGCTTGAGTAAGTGGCTTCTCCTCTCACATTTTTATTTGTGTACTTGCACATGCAGTACACAAAACACAAGGTTTTGTTTAGTGCATTATTCTTTTTAGCAAATGTTTTCTTTCTGGTCTTTTCCTTGCAGACACTTCAAGCAGCAGAAGGATAACCCTGATGTCATCTGGAAGGTGAAATGTACACTAATGTATTTTTGCTTTAATTGGAGGAGGGAATATTAATTGTTAGCTGATTAAGTGTATATGTGTTTGTGTAGCTTCCTGAGGACTTCACAATACCGTATGCATTGGGGCAGGCTGAGCTGGAGGTGGGCGGTGTGTTCCTGCGCATCTTCATTGCTCAGCCAGGCTGGGTGTTGCGTAAACCTCGAGACTTCCTTGTCTCCCTGCTTGAGACCCTCACTGAACTACTGGAGAAAAACCACCCGAATGTGAGCCTATGCACTAAACATGGCCATAATATCTAACTTATTGATTTGACTTGATTTAAAATAAAAATATTTTTCTCTTTTTCTTTGTCTTCTTAATCCTCCCTCACCCATGTTCTCTCCACTTCATAATGAATTCTTAAATTTTCTGTTCTCTGTCCTTTTTTCCTTACCCTATTTTCACCTCATCTTCTCCACATCTTACCTTACTCTTTTTTCTTTTTTCTTCTCCTCCTTGTTCCCTCCCTCTTATTCTCTGCTTTCTGTGCCTCTCCTTTGCTACTCTTTGCATCTTGTATCTCAGGGTGAGGTGTTGGAGACGGTCACCACAGCAGCTGTGTGTTTGTTCAGTACTCAGACTCAGTTGGCTGATCTTGTTCCACCTCTTGGTCACTTGCCTCGAATCATAGCAGCCCTCAACCACAAGAACAATGCTGTTCCTAAAAGCTCCATCCGCCTCATCCACGTCCTCTCAGAGAATGAGGTACATATACAGACAAAACCCAACAGTGTTTTTCTTTCCTAAATGTTTGGATAAGTGACCTGTCATTTCAGCTGGAAAACCATAGCAGCCAGCTGGAATATTCAATCCATTTCTATTAATTTTTATTTCTAAAGCACTTTTAACAATGGACATTGTCTCAATGGGAAAGGAAGAGAAAAAGAGAGGTGGGGGAGAAAAGAATACAGATTATTAGGTATGCTCTCCCACAGACCTTTAGAGAAAATGTACATTTTGTGCAGAGTGCAAGCAGGGATTCTGGCAAGACTAGCTATGACAGCATAACTAAAAGGGAGAGCCAG
>JAOVVH010000033.1:9683079-9694008 GCA_028566435.1 Scorpiodoras heckelii | reverse complement strand
TATATATGCAGATCACCCATGCCATGTGCACTGATGCACCCCCATGCCATCACAGATTGCAGGTTTTTCCACTTTTTGTTGGTAAGAGTCTGGATTATCTTTTTCATCTTTGGAACATAAAATCTGATGTCCCTTTTTTCCAAAAACAAGCTGAAATGTGGACTCGTATGACCACAGAACACATTTCAACTGTCTTTCGGACCATCACAGATATAATATATGGCTTCCTCTTTGCATAATACAGTTTCCGGTTGCATTTCTTGATGCAGTGACAGACTCTGTTAAGTGACAGTGACTTTCCAAAGTAGCTGCCGAGCCCATGCGCTTGATGGTCACACATATTCAGTAGTGGTTTCTGCCCTTGACCTTCACGCACCAAGATTTCTCCTGACTCTGTGAATCTCTTTTCATATGATGAACCGTGGATGGTGAAAGACCTACATTTGCAATCCTTTGCAATCTTGTGCTGAAAAGCATTGTATTTGAACTAAGTGACAATTCACTCATGACATTTGGCATATAGTAAAGACTAAGCCTTCTGTGGATGCTCCTTTTATACTCAATATTGATGACCTCACCTGTTACCAGTTAAACTGCTAATTGTGCAACCTTTCACTGTTACAATTAAACCCTTAACAGTCTAACTTTGCGTCTGTCCCAACTTTTTTGAATGTTTTGCAGCCAGCAATTTTTACAAATATTTCGATAAACATGGAATGTTTAACAAATAGAATTAAGTTTGTCTTTGAAAACACTGAAAATCTTTTCTTTGTCCTTTTGTCTGTTAAATAAAGTTATATTAGCAAATGACATAGGCAACTTCCCTCATCATCGATTTTCATCTGGACAAGAACTCACCAGTTTTTCCATGTTTCCTGAAGAATCCATGCTTTCTGCAGATGCCTGATCCGATTTCATTTTGCTCCAACTTTTTGCTTTTTTGACAAGTATTTATGCTTCCTTGTCTTTTCTTCTCCTAAATAATAGGTATGATCCTCTATTTTTCAAAATGTTGGTTTTCAAACTTGTTAGATAGCAAAGGCAACTGCCAATTCGTCTTCTTCAGCCAAGATGACACTTCTACTAAAAATGTGAAAGGTAAAGCACTTTGTCTGTTATGCATGGAAGATGACCTGCTTGCATGTAGATATGACGGGCTCATTCTAAGCTAACAAAATCTCAACAGTTCATAGTTACAGGTGGTAAGACACAAATAAAACATTATTATGAATACTACAGTATATTTCCCCCTAAATCTACTAAATCCTACCTGGATATATTTGCTGCAGACCACTCAACATACAGATATATTCACCTATTTAATCTACAACTGTACTAAATACATCACTCATCAGCTTTGTAGCTCAAATGCATGACTCATTGTGTCAGTGAGGGTTTAATCATTCATCTGTAAAACAGTCCAGGTATCTGAGTCAGAGACTGAGTCAGACACTTTTTTATAGCATATTGATAATTTCACAATCTGTGTTTTCATTTTTGGTAACTAACATGTGCAGGGTGCCTTATAAACATCAGGATCTTGTAATATGTCAATTCTTTGAGTCATAATGCTTCTAATTCCTAAAAAAAAAAAACATGTGCACACCCAGACACACACACACACAAACACAGAGAGAGAGAGAGAGAGAGAGAGAGAGTGATTTGTTTGAGAAACTTTCAATAAGATGTTTCTCTGTCTTTGACCAGTCTCTTCCTCCTCCTTATTTAGAACAATGTCATGATCTTTTGTTTGAATTTCCTTAAACTGATTAAGATTTGGGTAATGGGGGTCACTGAATCTTCCCAATTATAGCCAAAATAAAATTCCAATACATTTGCAATAACATGGTTCAATTTTTTATCATTTCTTTATTTTTTGTATCTCTGCTTCCTGCTGGTGACTTCTTCCTTCTGATATTTCTCATGCTTTCTCCTCCTCTTTTCATTTTCTTCTGCCTGTTTATTGGTCCTCTTCCCAGGTTCTCAGGATCGCTTTCTGTCTGTGGCAAGGTGCTTTGGTGTTGAGAGGTGTCAGATAAAGGCTTTTGGAGCAGGCTGGTGATGAATGCAGTGCAGTTTTCCTTCTCTGTCCAAAGGGAGCCTAGAGAACAGGGGCTCATTGTAAAATCAATACAAAAGCCTCTTTGGACATCCTTGTACATATAACAAAAAACAAAAGGGGACAAAAAGATAAAATCCTCTGACTATTCTTTTTCTATTTTAAGATTTCTGGAGATATGTCTTTTACATAATGTTTGGAGGATGCTTGTAGCAATTCAAATGGCAGGATCAGCAATCTCGTTATAAACCAGAGACAGAAGTATACATTGAAATAGATCCAGAGCCTATCACAGGAACACTGGGTGCAACAAGATTCATGAAATAGAGACATGCCTTTAGTTCAAACAAGTCTGTAGTTTTCAGAACTACGTAACAGATTTGATAAATTTGACCATATGAAGGGTGTTGCAGGCTGATAAACATATTTAGAAAATGGTAAAATGTTTAAAATGCATTCACAAAATGGTGAAAATGAACACCTTAAGAAAAGACAGTATTTTTTTTATTAGAAAACTTTATTTTGTTGTTTGACTTTGATGTTTCATTTGCCAATGACTTTCAACTTGTTTGTGACTGGAGCGTATAATTTATGTTAAATTGATTTGCCTAATATGCTTAAAATATGAATCTTTTTTCATTGGGAGCAGTCTGAATTGTGGTATTTTAAACCTGGTTAATCTCCTCTCTTTCTTTGAGTGAGGATTATGGACAATCCCACATGAAGAGAACACTTTCTTTCTCACAGCTAATTGGGTGTGGGGCTCCATCAAAGTAAGGAACAACGTCTAATATGAAATTTTACATTTTATTTTGGCACTGATCTGGGGCTTTGAATGCACTCTATTGTGAAGATCTTACTGGTATATGAATAAAAGGCTGTTGTTTCCTGGAATTTACTTAAGAGCTATAAGCTCATCTCTGTTCTTCTCACTTGATATTATGCAGTCCTTTATGAACAATGTATATTGTTGACCTTCGCACTCTCAAGTACTATTCTTTCTTCCCAAGCTTAAGAGCAAATAGGAATACATAATACAGTATCAAATGGGGTGATGTGCTGAAGGCAGAGAATGAGAAACAGGTGGCAGTGGTCAAATCAGGGCTTTGATATTGGGGAAAAAAACCACATGCTCTTGATTGGGTCATGAGCTATGCTTGACAAGAAAGGAATATGAATATTTGCTTTCTGTGTTCTGTTCCAATTGTCCTTTTTGTGCTTTTAACACATCCCCCCCTTTTTTAACTACTTTTCACCTGTCTCAATTTTCTGATCTTAGCTTCTTTGCTTTTTTCTGCTCTTTCTGGATTGCCTAGGGATTGATGATTTGGGAACTGGGGGGTTCAAACACTCACAGACATGCAGAGCCAATGCACCCAAGTGTCAGAGGCCAGTCAATAACAGACATAAAGGACTCCCTGTGTGCTCTCACTTTCCCCTCTTGCCCTGTTTTGCTTCTTTCTCTTTCACTGAATGGGCAGAAACTGCTGGATGGTGTAATGTGAAAGAAAAAGAGCTGACTTTGGGGCTCTATTCATCTGATCTTTCTTTGTTTCTCCGACAGGCTGTCAGTGCTAGTGCACATGCCAGTGTTCTCCACCTGGGCTTGAAATCGATTACTGGTTTGGCCTAGCTAGCATCAGAGTGTTTCATTTTTTATTTAAAGAACTCAAAGCATATTTTTAAAAGTGTTTATTTATTTACTTTGTGGTAGCAGTTAGGTTGTGCAATTATGCATGTTGACGTGAGTGAAAGAGTGGAAGCTTAATATGTATTGAATGGTTTTGGGAAAGAGTGGTAATTCTGTAATTTTTTTTGTTAGCCCAGATTGCTTTCAGATGTTGTTTATGTTGTATTCCACAGTTTCTTGTGTCTGAAAAACTCATTCCTTAAACAAAGCATGCTACATTTGAGTCTATCCCCACACACCATCCCCCTGCTTTATAGAACATTGTTACACCATTTCACTTGGGACATAAGCCTTTAGATGTTCAACAGCTATGTTGTAAGAAACTACCTGCTACCTCTCCACTACCCTCATAACTTGCATTATTTTTTATGCTATTGGGCACCATTCAGATGCAGACTAAATATGTCTAACAGTTAGAGCTAATTTACAGAGAACATAGACTGTAATGTTTGAAGCTGATTTAAGTGAATTCCTTTAATCTCTGTAATCTCTGTGAACACTTCATCTTACCAGGAGGAACGTTCAAAAATTTTCACTACTTGTATTAAAATTAAATTTCAGTTTAATTGAAGATTTATAGATAATAATAATAGCATTTGAGGTTTTTGGCTGTATTTTTCACCAATTGACAAACACAGTTTGAGGGGTCCTTCTCTTCTCTTCTGGTGCCAGATCTGTAGTTAGACCCAAGCATTTAGAAAAGAGTTTTAACTAACAGAGAGTTTACTGTGAAAAGAGAAATTGGCCCCAGCACTGTGATATTCCCAGAAGAAGCTTCAAACAAAAAACAACATTAGACGGGTGTGAGTTTCTCACCTTCTGAAGTATCCCTGCAAGGTTCTGACTTTGTGTTTTTTCACTGTTGAAGGAGCAGTTTGGTATATGTTGCCCTAATCTGCAAACATAGTCACTCTCCCTAAAGCATGCAACAAATACTAAAACCTCAAACTTTTGATCTTGGGTCAAAAATCTTGTGTTTCATGAAGGGTCTTTAGCTTGTCATTCTTGGTGACCCTACGAATTAGCTTTAATGGTAATGTTTCCACAGCAAGAGGGGTATCAAAAGCTTAACCTTTTTTGACAGACCTTACTGACCTCTGTCATTTTCTCGGGTGGAAATTGCAGGTGTCTCAGCTTAGATGTGGCACTAAGGAATGCACAGTCATCATGGAAACACCGTCCCAGCCCAGTTCAACAGCAGAGAAGAAAAAGAGGGTGGAGACCATCGTGGCAACCAAGAGATCCTCCTTGACCCAAACTGAGATCAGTGAGAAGGCTGTGGCTTCCAGCACTACATCCAATGGTACTTGAGAGCCTGATCATATTCTCTCATAGTCATCTGATATGTTTAATCTGATCCTCAAAATCAAATATCTAATATAGCATCATTGCCCCTCCTTCAGGTTTTGTTGTAAGTGAAGTCCAGTGTTTCTTACTTAACCACCTTTAATCTCACCTAAAGCCTTCCAGTATACTAACACTCATTCATCTCCCAGATAAAATACATTGGTTCTGGCTTAGGAAAATGCCATAAACTCTCACTGATGTGACATCTTAACCCTTAAAAGCATAGGTGGTTTGCCATAGTTGTTTAATAATTAATGGAATAAGGCAAGTTCACCAGTCTTCCTCTTAGCCAAGAAATGTGATCTCTCCCATTTATAAATTACACTTACCTATTACTCACTATCTCTTTAGTTTCCTGTTTAAATGTCCCTTAGTTTGTAATGCACACCACTATACATGATTATATAATGTCACATTATGTCATTGAAATACCAATTCACACCAGAGGCTTCACATCAAGTGACACATATACACCTGCATACCTTGCAATTCTTGCAGTTATCCAGTCAACCAATGATGCGGCAGCAGTGCAATGCATTCCATCATGCAGATACAGGTCATAATTCAGAATCAGAACTGGGAACATATGATCTTAGTGACTTTCAGAAACTTTTGCATTTTAGATTTTTACATGTAACAGTCTCTAGAGTTTACACAGAATGGTGCAAAAACAAAAACTTCTTGTGAGCAGCAGTTCTATGGGAGGAAACACCTTGTTGATGAGAGATGTCATTGGAGAATGGCCAGACTGTTGTGAGAGGACAGGAAGGCTATGGTAACTCAACCATTCATTTGGTGAGCAGAAAAGCATCTATGCAGAACCTTGATAGCAAATACACTACCAGGCGGACACCTGACCATAACACCCAAGTCCTTCCCCAAACTTTTGGCAGAAAGTTGAAGCACAAAATTGTATAGGATGTCTTTGAATGTTGTAGCATTTCAGTTTCCCTTCACTGGAATAAAAGGTGCCCAAGGGACCTGTTCAAGCACTGTGCACAAAGCAAGACATGGTTTGCAAATATTGGAATGGAAAAACTCCTGGAATGGCATTCACAGAGGCCTGACCTCAACATCACTGACATCTTCAGTAACTGGTTGGAGGTTTGAAGGATTATCATCAACTACCTAATATCTCATTCACATGCCATAAAACACCCAATAGCACCACAGAAATTCTTATCACCTGCATTATAACTGTGATAGACATTCCACTAGTGCCCCCCCCTCTGTCTCTCTCATATACACACCAACACACAGCACAGCTGAGAAAACATTTTAAAATTGGAAAAAAAAAAATCAGAAGAAATGATAAGAAAGTGGAATATTTACAACTGAGAAGTCTTCCAGAAAATATTCAATAAATGTCTTCACACCAACAATGATAAGAATTACATTATTGTGCAACTAGCTATGCTTCAGTTTTATCAAGATTTAGTATGAGGAAGTTTAGGTCTTCAACAAAGTCTAGTGACTGCTCACTAAGGGTTTAGAAGCCATAAGATGCCATTAGTTTACATTTAATTTAGATAGTGTTTAGATTGTCTTGTGATATGCCATTTTTCATTGTCTTCTCAAGATCTTATTTGTCATTATCATGAAATTTGAAAACTTTGTTTTCTTAAGATAATGAATTATGTCATTATCAAAGGAAAATAAAGTTTTGTTATTCTATGATTATGACATAAATCATTCAAGAACTCAAAAAAAAACCCACCTGATGATATGCCTGCCATGAGAGAAAATGGAACGGAATGGAAAAAATTCACCAATCCACATGACACTTGGTATGATTGTGGCCCCACATGTCATGCTAGTGCCCTGTGAATGGAGTAGGCTCAAAGCACATTTTGGACAATAGCTTGAAACTTATTTTATGGCAAGTTGGCCTCTAGGTGGTGCATTACCGTAGCTCATTATGATTCATGTGTGAAGTGGTGCCACCTAGTGAATAGTGGTTCAATGTGGTTAAAAAATGTAGTACTTCACAATCAAATATTTTGTCATCCCAAGGTTTAATTTTGTGAAATTTTGTCCATGGGGCCACTGCAACTGACATATTTCAATATCTCAAGAACCACTAATGCTACAATTTTGACATTTGATATATGTGTAGTTGGCTACATTTGCTCACATATCCTAGTCGAGTTCTGTTTGGCTCTCTTAAAAAAAAGGCTGCTAATAGCCAATCAAAATTCAACCTACAGCATGTTTTCTTTGGTCTATCATCAACATTTGTTTTATCTTTAAATCCTTACATAACATCAGAGTCAGCATCAAGAGGAGGCTTTTGTGTACCATGCCCCTAAATGAGATATTGTGCCTCCACGTGCATATGGTTTATTAATTAATTTGTATCATATCATATATTTAAAATCATTTGTGATTCTAAGGATACAGGGGCTGCAATCTGCACTCATCTTGATTTCAAGGCAAATATGACAATGGTTCTAATATGTCTTCATTTACAGCTGTTGTTAGTACACTGGGCATCATTTATTAATCAGTCTTTTAATGAAGTTATTTGCATAAAACAAACTGAACAAAAATTGGATTTACAAATGTTTTGGAAATGCAGATTGTTTTTTGTATTTGTGTTTTTTTTATGAATGCCAACATATACTGTATATTACTTGGCATTTGTACGGCACAGAAGGTTGTTCACAACAAAGCCCACAGTTTTATTTTGTCATCCACTTATCTAAAATAAATATGATTTTTTGGCAACTTCTATAGCATAACTTGTAGCATTCTTTTCCAGCATCACAGGTTTGATCCCACATGCTGACAAAATGCAAAGCATTTACAAATTTGAAATTTCAATATGAGAAAAACAAAACAAAACCAAAAAAAAAAACAATTTAGTGGAGAGTGAGCATTACTCTCTTACAAGATTCTTCAACTTAATGTTCCAAAAGCTTCCAGCTGTTTCACTGACATGCTGTCTAAAATCTGACACAAAGTATTGGCTTACACCATATAAACACATAAATGTCACTGACCTGCTGAATAAACTTGACATATCTGTAGCCTTGTTGAATTCTACTTCCATGGTCACTTTTGGCCAGAATGGATTCCACTGTGAGGAGGAAATGTATAGTCCAATTTTGGCAAAAAAAAAAAGACTTAATAATAGATAATATTAAACAAAACTAAAAACAAATAATATTTACTGCACATAACACCTGCAGAGAAAGGGATTCAGTCAGATGTTGATTATTGATCTGACCTGTAACCCCAACTTTGTTTTCTTCTTTTTACTGATAGATAAATCTTCCAGATTTTCTGTGTTATACCTTTCAGCTGTATTTGCTTTTCATTCTTGGCTGTTTGAAATGATATTTAAAACTAGTTCCACGTCATGTTTTGTTGGGCATTTGCACACATTTGTTTGTGTGTGCGTGTGTTAATAACTGTCTATAATTGTTTATAATTATTGGTTGAGGGGTGGTTCTGGGTTGCACTCCAGTCCACATGTGTTATGGCAGGAAGACAGGAACACACTTTTGTTTTTGCTTGGACCTTTCTTCTTCTTCCTCTACTACTTCTTATTATTATTCTATTATTATTCTTATTCTTATTATTTTTATCCAATAAAATGGTTTTTGGAGCTAAGACTGTAAGTTGCAAAAGCATCACGTTTGGAAGAAAGGGGTATATTCACTACACAGGCAAATAAAAGCACCTGCATAGGCCTCTTAACCAGGGCCCTGTACTCCTCCTCCTGTCCACCTCTGATACACCCCACAATGGCTGTCTCATCCAAGAATGTCTGCAGATGACATGATCTAGAGCTGTATGAACAGTCTGAGGTGTACCAGTTGAACAAATGGGAGCTAGCACAGCTCCTTGAGAAGCTCCTGTGCTGCCATGTCGGACACACAGCCCTGCAGTTTCACAAACTCTGGTCTACAAATTACATATTCCATTATCCGTGAAATGATGTGTTCATCCAACTTTGTTACCTGGAACTTCTCACTCAAAAGATGTGGATGAATGCTCTTAAATGCTCTGGAGAAATCAAAAAGCATAATCCTCACAATGCTGCCCACACTGTCCAGATATGTATATGGTCTGTTCAGAAGGTAGATCGCATCATCCACACTGGTGCCATCCCAGTATGCGAACTGCCGGGGGTCCATGGATGTTCTGACCAAGGATCAAACATGAGCTAACATCAGCCTTTCTGGTGTCTTCATAATGTGAGATGTCAGACCCAGTAGTCTAAAGTCATTTGAGAGTTTAGGTTGTCCTTTCTTGGGGACTGAAACAGTCAAGGTGTTTTCCACCTAGTGGGGACTTTTTCTACACTGCAGCTCAGGTTGAATATGTGCTGTAGGATTCCAAACAGCTATTCAGCACACAGCTTTTGCGTTCTGGTCTCAATGTCATCAGGACCTGCAGTCTTATTCTGCCTGAGCTTCATCAGCTACTTCTTTACCTGGTCACTAGTGAATGTTAGTCTTATGTTCTGCAGTGAGAGAGGGGTAAGGGGGGCCGTGAGCAGATACTGTTAGTATGGATGACGGCTTTCCAGTGGTGTGAATGGTGGAAGAAGAGGATTGTTAAGCTGTGGGGAAGGCAGAGGCAGTAGAGATGATGGCTGTTTCCCAATGTCAAGGTCTGGTCTAAGTACATATGCATAGGATTGTGGGTAATTTACAAATGCCAAGGATACACACTGGGGCTCTCCTTCTGCACTCTGCATGTATGATATCACACACTGGGTGAGCATTAGCAGAAGGTGGGATGTAAACAGCACATGCTTTGAAAGCATGGCATGAGAAAACTCACAGGGTAAATAATATGGATGCATACCAAGCAAAAACAGTTCATTGTTCGGTTTGCAAATGACCTCTTTAACAGTAATGTGACCAGGATTACAGTTTTGCAGTGGCAAAAGCAGGTCACAGATTAAGACCTTTGAGCATTGAGATGCTTGGATTTGGAAATTGAGGTGCAAAGATTGAGATAAGACACATAAGCAGGATTTGAGCCTTGAATCTTCAGACTGATTAGAACAAACCACTTACCACTGAGCTATTGAGCAATTCAGAGATTGAACATGTTGATGTTAGTACACAGAATGACAGTTTAGATATTTTCTGTGTACTTTTTGAAAAATATGACACATTGAAAATTGAAGATAGGAGATTTGGGACTTATGAAATGGACATTGGGGAAATGGGAACATGCCAAGAGTGAATTTCTGATTTTAGTCAGCTGATTTCCTTGTTAACATCTTGAAACTGCTACGTTGTGAGAGCAATCTGCAAGCAGAGATCAAACTCAGTACCTTTAAGAATATGATGTCATTCACATGTATGCTAAATAAGATGTTGATTGGACATTTACTGTAGAGTGGCTTATTTAGCCCACTTCAATTTCATTGCCATGGCAAAATTTTTATCTGAGTAAATAAATGAAAAGGTTTGACATATCAGATTTTCTTGAAATACATTTGGTAAGCATGGTCTGTAGATGCTTCATGCTGAATTTCATTCAAATCTGAGTAACAGTCTTGAACAAGTTGATAAAAGTTTTTTTTTGAAACCCTTAAAATGCAGGAATATTAAATTGTAAAACTGTAAATTTTTTATGCAAATTGATAAAAGTGCATTTTAGGAAACACAAAAAAGGAATTTAGCTTAAATAATTTTTTTAAGATAAAGTCTAAAAATTAAATGTCTTTTTTGTAGCAATCCCCCTTTTGACAGTTTGTTCCAAAGTTTTGTACAGTTCTTCTTTATAACGTCATAAACCAAAATGTCAGTTGTTCACAGTGAAAATTACAAGCTACTGAATTTTGATTGGCATTAAGTTTAACTATATA
>JAOVVH010000033.1:9646594-9657482 GCA_028566435.1 Scorpiodoras heckelii | reverse complement strand
TATATATTGAATTAGATTGTTTTTGGCATTCCTTTTGTAGGATATCCTATGATTCATTTGACATAAAACACTAATGTGTTAGGTTAGGTTTGAGCAGTGTAAACCCCCACCCCCACCACCACAATTTTGAAATGAAACCTACGCCACTGTCAATTACTTAAAATTCCTTAATGCTTGCAAATCCTCCTGACTAATGCACAAATGGAAACCATGTGTCAGGGACTACAATCACTTTTTTTCTCATATTACTATCACCTTTAATAATGAACATTTTATTATAGCCAACTTTAATTCACATCTAATTCCCCTTTTACATAGTTTTCGTCCAGATTCTTATTTTCAAGTACTTTTAGTCTGTTAGATTACATATTTTTATTGGCATAGATGTGAATCAAAGTAATCTTCACTTCACATTAGTGAACTCATGACTGAAGCTTTTCCTCTTGCAAGGTAAAAAGTGAAACTGCATGCAAATTACTGGACTTGACTAAGTGCCCATTCTTTCTGTCCCTTTCTCTTTTTGCCTGAAGGGAGGCCAGTATAGGGAATAGAGTCACTCTATTCTCCAGTTCTCTCATTAGAGGCTGAAAATAAGCACACAATTTCAGCAAACCTCATCAGCACTCTGATCAAAGCCAGGCAGGAAGGGGAGACATCACCTTCTCTTTTAGTCTCTATTCCGCTTTCCTTCCTTCCTTCTTTCTTTTTTTCACTTGATCTTTTGATTTTTTTAGATTCTTGTTAGACAGTGTTGTTAGATTAGTGCTCAAAAGAAAAGAGAACACAAAAAGAAAGATAATATGAGCTTGTGCCATTAAGGGGTTAATTTGGCTAGGCAGCATTTGTCTCTCTATCACCCACAGACTGGAATTCAGTGTAATGCTTTAGTTTAACTGGCCACAAGCAAGTCTTCATCAAATAGTACACTGTGCTTAATGAGTCTTTCTCTCTCTCTTTCAAACTTTTACTCAAACTCCAAGGGCATTAACTATGTCTCCCTTTCAGTAGTTCAGCTCTTATTTTTCGTGCTCCACTGACACTGATCTTGACTTGCCTGAAAGCAGAAAGGTTAAACTACAATTGGAAAGGTTAAACTACAATCAGACTTCTTATGACATCAGTGAGTAATAATGGCCTGTACAACTCAGCAAAGCTGCCACCTTTCATAAAGCTTGGTCTGGAGGTGAGAGGAAAGAAGGTTTGTGTGATAATTGTGCATGTTGGGAAAGAAATTAAGAGAGTAAACTGCTGCAAAGGAGAAAAAGATTTAACAGAAGTGGAGAAAGGCTACAAAAAGATGGAGTGAAAGGCACAGTGACTAAATCTATAGGAAAAAAAATCAATTTGGCTTAAAGTGGACCACAAATTAATGCAATTTCCTGGGGTCTTAATGAAATGTTTGACATTCTTAGGTCAAAATACTACATGGATTAAATTCTACTGCTATCTTTTCACCCTGTCTAAAACAGCTCTTTCCAGACACTCAGTTTCAGTGATTGTTCCTTTAAATGATAATGTGCCACTGCTCACCCCACCCAACTCTGCCACGGGGTGTACCTGTAGGCATATTACGTAGATGCTAGGTTGGCCAATGGGATAAAGTTTGGCATTTAAACCAAAGTATACACAATTTTGGTTGCATTATTTCTTGTTTAAAAAAAACCCTATAACATTTATATTTCTCAACCGGTTTTAATGAGTTATTTTCATATTCAAGAGTTTATGATGTATGTGACGTACAAAAAAAGTTTTGTCTCCAGTTACTTTTATACTTTATTGTTACTAGATAGGCTAAAATTGAGCGCATTTAAAAGTGGTTAGGCACAAAGTTTTTGCACACATGAAGAGGTTTTTGCCAACTGTTTTTTTGGGAATTTACCATCAAAAATAAAGTTTATTCACTCAGCTGTCCTGTCCTCTAAGGCTGGGAGCTCATTTAGTGATGTGCGTTCATCTGCACAGCTGATAGCACCGCATTTCCTGTCCACTTTTTGCCTCAACTAAATGCTGTAGCATATGTGACACAACAAATAAACAAACAAAAAATGGTATCCCTTTGCAAATGTGATTCTTAAGCTGTGGGTGGAGATACTCATGCACTAGGTAGATATTCAGATGGAGGAGGTGGCATTATTCCAGTGATTTTACTAGTTATGTAACAAGTAGTGCTGTCAAATTAACACATTCGTTAACGCATTAAAGAATTAATTGTGATTAAAAAAAAAATAATGCCACTAAATAAATTAACGCAGATTAAAAATGAGTTAAATTACACAAACCAGTGGGTGCGGTGACAGCACCCGGCTGTATTTAACAACCGGCTGTATTTAACATGATATACAACACTGTTAGACTCATTTTATATGCTGTAGGCACTTCTGAAATAAATGTGGTGAAGCGTCTATGAACTGTGGGTGATGTATTTTAACTTTTTAATGTATGTTTCGGTTGCAACGTGCCATCTTACTCTAATTGGAGAATCAATGCCTTTAATTAAACTCCAACTCTAATCAGTACATCACAATGAAAAGGCATCTGAACGAAAGACAAAAACTATTTTTTATTTAAAAAAATGAAAAGACGTCAATCATCTTTAATATTTTACCTTTATCAAATAAAGTCAAGTGAATAGTTAGGCAATGTTCAACAGTTTTTTCTCTTAAAAAAGACCAATGATAAATGACAGCAACATTTTCAATGGTCCTACGATCCCGACCTGCATGTACAACACATCAAAATGTGCGTTAAAACCGCGATAAAAAAAAATTCTCACGCGATTAACGCGATTAAAAAAAATTACCGCATGACAGCACTAGTAATAAGCGATGCAGATTCTGAAATGGAGTAATTAATCCCATGTTTTCTTAAATAGGCAGGATATAAAGAACTGACTAGGTTTTCATGTTTCAAATTTTGTGGGATAGCATGCACTCCAGAGACCCAACTATATGTGCACAAAACCTGAAAAAATGATTTTTTTCATAATATGTCTCCTTTAACACAACTCGGGTAAACTGTAGAGTAAAGTGAGGGTATCAAGCTCCAGGAGGCACAGAGGTCAGTGTTTGCATGGAAAAGTCACTGTCTTTAAAAAAAAATAAGTTGAAAGGAGAATGAGAAGTCAGAGGGTCAGCTCTGTCTGAAATAACTCAATTCTTTCCACATGGAGGACCTCAGCAACACTAAAATGGCCCTTATACTCCAGCAGAACTAAACCATGACACATATTTCTCTAAAAGAGCAAAAATATTTGTACTCCTTTTCCTCTTTCTCTTATCTGTCAGACTTTATGGTGTTTGTGTTTGATAAGGAGCAACTTGTAGCTTGTAGTAATACCAACAGTGCATAATAGCACAGGACTGAATGAAGCATTAGTGAAATAAAGCACCAGAGTGAGTTTTGTAATTTGAGATCAATACTGTGATTATGTGCAGTTTAAGTGTTACTAGCAGAGCAGCATCTGTTCATATTGAAAGCTGATTAGAGGATTCTCCAGGTTCTACCAGTGGCAAGCTACCTGCTCTTGATGCAACGTTACAGCTTTCCCAGCTTTCCTTTCTCCTACTCCACTATTTATGCACAAATAATGAAATGCTTGGCTTTATAATTTTGAAAGAGCAAAAGAAATGTGAAGTAAAACACTGAAGTCAAGTTACAGGAGCTTATCATACACTCTAAGGGGATGCCAGATCCTACAGATTCTGCTTGATAGTCATTCCTAAACTTGATCTTCCTTCTTTTACAGCCAGCATCCAGTTTTCCTGGGGTAGGCTCAGTATCTACTGCAGCCCTGACTGGTTAGGATAAAGCAGTTAGTGAAGGTTAGACCTATTCTGTTGAATGCCCAATTCTGATACAGCTGCTGTTGATTAATTCTCTGTAGTAGCAGCTCAGGCAGTAGTTCCAGCTGGATAGTTTATATTAATTTGCATATTCTAATACATTATTGTTTTTTTGACACCGGAACATGTATGCAGATTCACCACATAAGCAGATTAAAAACATGTATAATCGTTGATATGGTGAAGTTTTCTTTAAGGACACATTTATTTAGCATTTATGGAACGAGTCTCCAGTGTCAGCATTTTCTCCAGTTAATGGTAAAGCTGTTACTTAAAGTTTTCTAATGTAGCATCCATGATAGAGGAAGTGTTCATGGTGGAGGATTTTGCAATTTCCTATTAATTGATAACATGAAGAGCTGCATGTCTTAATAAGAGAAAAGAGTAAGAGAAAAAAGACTTTCATCACCAAAAAGACACATAATTATGTTTAGCATTCTCACTCCAGAGTCACTCAATGGCATGCAGTGTATCAGAGGAGCTTTGGTAGAGCCTGTAGTCTCTGCTTATTCTGTGCCAGTTTGTACTGTATATCTTGCCTCCTGATGCAGAAATTGGCAGTTTTGGGAAAGATACTTTGAAAGTGTTGTGAGGTAGGTTACTGGTTACTCTATATTAAATGAAGCTTCACTACACTTTCCCAAGAGAAATGTAGCAAGCTTAGCCACATCAAGCTAAGCTACATCAGAAGCTTTCTTTCTTTCTTTCTTTCTTTCTTTCTTTCTTTCTTTCTTTCTTTCTTTCTTTCTTTCTTTCTACTGAAGCAACTTCATGCCAAGTCAGTGCTATCTCAGTGATTAATATAACTGTCAGTCAAACTGAAACACAGGAAAAAAAAAATCATGTTACTTGTTGATTAATCAATATATGATTATTAATCTCACTGTTTTTTGGCAACAAAAACATATGCTCAACATAATAACAAATTGAAGGTATTGAGAGTGTGTGAATGTTCATCAGTGTTTGTTTGTGTGTATGTGGATGGGTGTGTTTGTGTGCATACATGTATTGTTGTGTGTGCACACCTGTGTTTGCAGGGGTAAACTTAACTCAATTCCTTTCCGCCCTCGGTGTTACAGGTTCCTTCTGCCATCTATCCATTAAGCACACTCAAGTTCATGTGTCTGTTATTCCTTTCTCCCATCATAGGCATCAGCCCAAGAATTGATATGTGATGTCACCATTATATATAAGTCCTTTTGTGGCTACACATATATGCGTCACAATGGTGTTATGTTCTGATTGTTAGTTTTAATTCAAACTGCAGCACTTGAACTTAACAAATCTACAAAAGCTACCACACTACTTGATCAGTAAAAAAGCTTTGCTACTGAAAAGCTCTTCAAATTAAGGAAATAGCAACATTACCAAAACACTACTGATAATGAGGTTTAACTAGTACCTACTTCCCAATGCTGGAAAAGGGTTGAGAAAGACATTGGAGTCCAGACCTGTAAGTGATGCCTTTTCTCAAACTACTGAGGTAATTGAGATGAGTTACTTATTTTAAGGGATGTATAAAATTGTTCATTGTTTTCAGGAGTCAAGCATCTTGTCTCTGGTGGTAAGGTTCAAATTTTTGTCCTTGCAATCCACAGTCTGAGTTTTGTTGAAGCCAATTGATTTAGTGGTGGAAGGGGACAGGAGAGAAAACAGTAATTAAAATATTTCCAATTTTTATTATGGTCTGGATGTACACAGGAGAAAGGACTACAGGAGACTCACATTGAGAAAGAAAGTCAAAAAGAGAGGCAGGGAGGGTGTGTGGGAAAGGGGTGTAACAAAGCAGAAAATGAAGAGAGACATAAAAGAGAAGGAGCTGAAGGAGGTCAGACCTGTCACATGCTTAGTGCTGCCTTCAAAGATGGCTGGGACAGGTGGCAGCTCCAGACAATCTCACTCCACAGAGCAGCATCCTCCCAGGAGAAGATAAGGGAACTCTTCGTCCACCCCCTTCCCCCAGCCATTCTGTGTCTCCTCTGTCTCTCATGCTCAGTGCTGTGCACTGTTGTACTGACTCCTTTGAAGTGTTTATGGAGTGAGATCTAGGCTGGGGTTGAGACTCAGGCAAGAGTTCGATGTTCTGAGCTCTCTGAGGTGCCTGCCGCTCTCTGCTCTCATTACAGCAGTGGGACTGGATTAATCAGCTTTAAGCTTCATGCACACACAAACACACAAGCTTCTGGACACATATTAACTCATAATCCACAAGCACACACCTGTCTGGACAAATCACACTGGAGTACCAGAGGAAAAGAGACAAAATTGGCATGGCAGTACTTTTTCTCTGTTGTGGGCCTCAGATTGAAGTATTTGCTGTCTGCTGCTGCTATGTTCACTCTCCCATTCATAATTGGTTTAGTTCTTCTCTCCCTTGATTTTTTGCCCTCCTCTAGAAGCCTCAGTTTCCTGATGGCACCCCAGCTTTAACTCTGCTTGTAAGCGTGTCAGAGGTTATTTAGGAATTTGTTTGCTGGGAAAGTGTAAACAGATTTCAGGTACAAATGTGCATTAACAAATGTGACTTCAGAGCAAAACAAACATGGACGTGGACTGTCATCGTCAGTTGGTTGCATTTGTATGTGCTATGTTTTGCACAAAAAACAAAATACAAGAAACCCAACTGTGAATGCAGCCATGGCTGAGAAGACAGAATCACCGTGGCTAATACATTTTTCAGTGCATCAAATGGGACTAGTGAAAACTACTGTTACAATCTAACATTATTTTTTGTCTGTGCACAGGTGTTATTTATATGCAAATAACATTATTTGTAATATTACTGTTATTTGTACACATTGTTCTATGCAAACACACATCATCTGCTTGTAGATGCTTCCTGGCACATAGGCTATTGCGGGTTTCTGATCATTATTCCATCACTGTTCCTTTTACACTATAGGATTTCACATTGTAAATCATGTCAATGATTTGATATTTACAATTTCAAATTGGGGAGACTTTGATTCCGTTGGTAACATGAAGATTATGTTTGTAAATCCTTTTTACTACATGATCTTTTAGACAGATAATTGGTTCAGAGCCACCTTGAATTGGGGTATGCCCCTGCAATTGACAGGAGGTGCAAATTAGACCCAAAATTGGCACCATATTTAAACTGCATGGCATTCAAAACCTCTGAATTGCTGATTCAATCACACTACAATCCTTTAATTGCTTGCAATCAGTTCTTTGGTGGATGTAGTGGTGTACACACTACACACTTACTCACCGATGAGGCTCACACAATTCACACTTTCACTTGGTGCAATCCCTTCAGAGTTGTCTGTTATGTGACTACTTTGTATAGAAACAAGAAAAAGGAGAAACAAGAGAAGTATTTATAAATCATATATAATAAAACATTTATATAATGACTGCCTATTTATAACTGGAAAATAAAATAAAACCACAGTCTTATAATACAGCAGTAAAGTTGGTGAGTAAATGCAATGAACAGATGCTGATGCTCACGTGTCACCATGGGCACATAGCCTTATGTATCTGCAAAAAACTGCAATGTATTGTGTTGTATCATAGCCAGCATGAGCCTTTTCAGGAATTTGTGCTACAGAAGCCCATTAATAACCGGTTTGCTGGTTGTCCTTCCCTGATACTTTATTGGTGGGTACTGACCACTGCATAATGAGAACACCTGACAACACCTGCTGTTTTGGAGATGCTCTGCCCCTCACACTTTCCCACTGTTCATTTGCTGCTTTCATATATCCCACCCTTTGACAGCTGCCTGTGTAAGGGGTTATGTTATTCCTCACCTGTCAGTGGTTTTAATATTATAGCTGATGGGTGTATAATTAACTGACTTTACTGTATAGGCTTATTTAATGATAGTTAAGTTGGACCCAGATTGATAGACTTTATTTCATATTATTGAACTCAAATTAGCACATCTTTTAAGCAGAGACCTCAAAACACCAGCACAACTGTCAGTCATTTCAGATTCATATGTCAAGTGGCTCATCTCATGTTTTTTTCCTTCATATTTTTGCTTTGTGCTGTTAAAATATGAAGCTTCTGTGTGTAAATGTTAGCAGGTCTGTAACTGTCATTGAATTTTTTTCACAATAAATAAATTAAATAAATAAATATTTATTAGCACCTTATATCAGATAAGCTAATTGTCTGAGCATTTGTCTGTCACATGTGTAGGGGTTTTATGTTTAATGTTCTTTGTTGCTTTACCAGTGGGTTTTCTGAATAATAAATATCTTCTTGTACATATACTATATAGATAAAAATGTTCAGACACACCACTTAATCAATGAATTCAGGTGTTTCTGTAACATCATTTTATTTATTTTTTTTTTTATTGGACATAACATAACATATAACATATAACATATAGCACAACATATAGCATATGACTGAGCGGGTCAGTGGATGTTGAGGCACAGAGTGCGCAGAAGTCACCAACTCTCTGTAAAGTCAGTCACTCCAGACCTCCAGACTTCATGTGGCCTTCAGATTAACTCAAGCATAGTGCACAGAGAGCTTCATGTACTGGGTTTCCATGGCCGAGCAGCTGCATCCAAGCCTCAGTTCACCAAACGCACGCGTTGGATGCAGTGGTGCAAAACGCCGCTACTGTACTCTAGAGCAGCGGAGACATATTCTCCGGAGACATATTCTTCAGACGGAGACATATTCTCCGTCTGGGAATCTGATGGATCAGTCTAGATTTGGCAGTTGCCAGGATAGCGGTACTTGTCTGGCTACATTGTTCCAAGTGTAAAATTAGTGGAGGTGGAGTGTGGATTATCCTGTATGGTGGACAGTGGTGGAGTAAGATGACACTATGAAAGCTGCTACGTAACATGGTTGCTCCAGTGAGCTCTGATGCTTCGTGGCTCAGTCCAGCAGCTCAGAGTACTCCAAATCCTCTGACAGATGCTGCAGTATGGACAGCGGCTTGTTAAAGTTTAAAGTTAAAGTTGTTTAAAGCTTGTTAAAGTTAAATTTTGCATACACCTGTGTATAATGAATGACAATAAAGGTTGTCTAAGTCTAAGTCTAGTCTAATTTTGGACCGGTCTTTGCCGATGGAGTTCTTTATGATGTTCCAGAGGCTAAGCGAGTAGTTGTGTTTGTCTGGGATCCGGGCCCACCTCTTCCTCACTGGCCCCGCCTCCTGGGACTGAGGGGACACTGGATTGGATGCCAGCGACTGCTCCCGTTATCCATCCCCATGCCACTGCTGATCCCACTGATGTTATTGCCCGGCCTTCTGTGGTATTTGGGATGCACTGGGATGGTGATAAACTCCTCACACGCATCAAAAAAAAAACTCATTCTCCTCATCATCATTGGCATCATCCTTTGCTATAGCTGAGACTTTGATGTCAGTGGTGGTGTTACTGGGTGAGGCGGGCAGCACCGTGGCTCCTCTGAACTCTCCCCAGGTGGTTGTGCTGCTTGGCCAGCTGCTCCAGCATCTCCTTCAGGCATACCCTCTGCTCCCGCTCAGCCTGTAGAGCTTTCTGCCATCGCATATTGTGAGCCTGAGCCAGGGCCCGGAAGTCCCCACATGCATTGATCATGGCATTAGACGTGATGCGGAACAGCATGGCCCTCTCTGCCACCTCCCGGATCTTATCACTTGACTATTCGCCCATTTTAATGTTCTCCAGCTTGGACAAGGACCTTTGTAAGGCAGAGCCGTGTTCGGCGATGAGGTCGTTGCACATGCTGAGGTCCTCTGCTTTGCTTTCCAGAGTTCTCAGAGTGGACTGGACCTCTGAGTTGTAAGCCCCAAATTCCTGACCTGCTATCGGTGGAGAGGAGGGTCACTCATCCCCAAAGTTATCTGATTCAGCATGCATGCGCTCAGCTTTGGCCTTATCGAGCTCCAGGGCTGTGATCCAGCATTGTTGCTCCCCCTCTGAGCTTGCCTTCATGTGATATGCCTGTGCTTCTCCATTGGAGATTACCAATTTGCAAGAGTTCTGCGACCCATGTGGCCCATCTCCTCCTGGGTCCTGTAGTGAGATAGCAGGCCATTGCTCAGGATGAGTCATCTCCACTGGTTGCCCTTGATGTAGCTGGTCCACTTGAACAGGCATCCCTTGTAGATGTCTTCGGCTCTGACATTTCGCCAGCCCGAGGCTTCAGTAAGGCCTACTGACTCCCATCCAAATCATTGAATTCAGGTGTTCCAATCACTTCCATGGCCACAGGTGTACAAAATCGAGCACCTAGGCATGCAGACTGCTTCCACAAACATCCGCAAGAGAATGGGTCACGCTCAGAAGCTCAGTGAATTCTAACGTGGCATCGCGTCAATACGCCACCTGTGCAACAATCCAGTTGTGAAATTTCCTCGCTATCAAATATTCCATAGTCAACTGTCAGTGGTACCACAACAAAGTGGGAACAACTGGGAATGACAGCAACTCAGTCACGAAGTGGCAGACCACATAAATTTGCTCAAGTACACCGCGTAGGGAGCTTCACGGAATGAGCCTCTATGGCCGAGCAGCTGCATCCGACCCCCATCTCATCAAGCGTGATGCAAAGCTTCGGATGTAGCAGTGCAAAGCGCCATCACCGGACTCCAGAGCAGTGGAGACATGCTCTCTGGAGCAATGAGTCATGCCTCCCCATCGGGGCAATATGATGGATAAGCTTTATTTTATGCAAGGTTGTCTCAGGCAGGCATTCATGGGGTTCTCACAGTTTCATCCCTTGTAGCAAAGGGAACAGGTGCAGTAATAGGAGCCTGTGACATTGCTAACACATGTGCCGTGGCTCCATTTTTATTTTATTTTTTTTAAATTATGCACTCATACAGAATCACCAATACACAACAGTATGGGGAGAAAGGGGCAGTTACAAAACAGACAAATTAACAACGTACTTACAAGACAATGGGCAGGGGGTGTCATTGTGATAGTAGGTGTTGAGTAAGCACGTCGGAAGAAAAACGAGGAGAGAGGGAAAAAAATAAAATAAAATAATAATAATAATAATAATAATAATAATAATAATAATAATAATAATAATAATAATAAATAAATAAATGGAGGGAT
>JAOVVH010000033.1:9635920-9646494 GCA_028566435.1 Scorpiodoras heckelii | reverse complement strand
GCCAGAAAGTAATATATTAAAAAGGCAAAAGTGTAGGATGCCAATGACTGATTAAAAATAACAATAATAACAATAATAATAAAAAAGTGAGATGAGGTTAGCAGGTCATTTTGTGGCATGGCTGGAAATAGGAAATAGGGTTTTTGTGATTAAGTTACTTTTCATGGCAAGGAATGAATTTGCAATTAATTCATCTTATCACACTTCATAACAATAAAGAGTTAATGCAAATTGCCACCATAAAAAGTGAAGTAGCAAACTTTGTGAGTTTGTGTCAGTCTTAATATTTTTTCCATGATTGTGTTATCTGAGAAGGCTGAGGATATTTGGCATGCCAGCTAGAATTCTCAGCAACTTCTACAGTACCAGTCCAAAGTCTGGACACACCTTTAATTCAGTGGTTTTTCATTCATTCATTCATTCATTCATCTTCTTAACCGCTTATTCCTGTACCCAGGGTCACGGGAGAGCTGGTGCCATAGGGTGCAAGGCAGGATCAACCCTAGACAAGGTGCCAATCCATCGTAGGGCACACACTCACTCACTAAGGGCACTTTAGAGACACCAAATAACCTAATACGCATTTTTTTTGGACTGTGGGTGCCCAGAATAAACCCATGCAGACACTGGGAGGACGTGCAGACTCCACACAGAAAGGACCCAGACCACTCCAAAAATTTTCTGCATTGTAGATTGATACTAAAGTTATCCAAACTATGAAGAAATATATATGGAATTACAAACCAGAATATGTTTTATATTTTAGATTCTTCAAAATAGGCACCTCCTGCTTAGGTGACAGCTTTGCACATCTTGGCATTTTCTCAGTCAGCTTTATGAAGTAGTCACCTGGAATGGCTTTCAGTTAACAGCTGTGCGGTGTCAAGAGTTAATTTCTTGAACTTCTTGCCCTCTTAATGTGTTTGAGACCATCAGTTGTGTTGTTAAGAGTTGGTATACAGTGAATAGCACTATTTGAGTAATGTTCTAATCCATATTATGGAAAACACTACTCAACTAAGTAAAGAAAAACGACAGTCCATCATTACTTTAAGAAATAAAGGTCAGTCAATCTGAAAAATTTCAATGACTTGGACCCCAGAGTGAAGGCAAAGTAGCCAACAAGTGCTCAGCACCTCTGGGAACTCTTTCAAGACTGTTGGAAAACCATTTCAGGTGATTACTTCATGAAGCTGATTGAGAGAATGCCAAGAATGTACAAAGCTGCAATCAAAGCAAATGGTGCCTATGTTGAAGAATCTAAAATCTTTTAAGTTTACTACACGATTCCTTATGTGTTCCTTCATAGTCTGGATGACTTGAGTATTAATTTACAATGTAGGAAAAAAAAGAGAAAAACATTAAATTAGAAGGTGTGTCCAAACTTTTGACTGGTACTGTACATGTGTACGATCAAGTGTCATTATCAGCTCCATCATAGTCTGGTATGCAAACTGCAATGCTCAGTACAGGAAGGCTCCCGCATGTGATCAAAACTGCACAGTTCATTTTGGGAGCAGCCTTCTCCTCCCTAGAGGACATTTATCAGACCAGGGTCATCAGAAAAGCAATCAGCATAATCAGGGATAGTACACCAAGAGTGGCTAAACATTGATGTCGCCTATGTCCAGAAACTTGTCCAGTCCATGCCAAATTGAATCGCAGCTGTTATTCGTGCTTGTGGATATATTACACACTAATAGGTAGGTTTCAGTCACAGGTGACTAATTTTTTTCTGGTGAGTTTATTTATGCTAAGAAGTCCAAGTACATGTCTACTTCTTTTAGGTATGGTTGCATACGAATTCCCAAAAGGGTCTGATCAAGGTTGGCGTATCCTCATATAAGGGAATGTATTGTGCAGTGTATATAAAAATATTTGCTGGATTTTGATTGTTGGTCTTGAGTTTGATGGCATATTGTAGGCCAAGCTTCGTTCTTTTGCATTCTAGTGAAGGTTCACATGCTTCCATGTACAGGCATTGTATAGGTGGTGTTCTAAAACCAGAAACCAGGTGGTGGATAGTGCATTTGAAGATATGTTTTCCTGGCTGTTCCATAGACAGTCTGGGTTTCACAAGGGTTCTGGATAGTTGCAGTAAAATCTGGGAGTCTGTGTCCCATTCATGTATTTAGGAATTTTGTTTTGAGAGTCTTTATATGGGAACAAAGGATACTTTTTGATCTTAAATGGGTCCTAGAAATTTCATTACCTTTGTCACTTTTTATGGGGTCCCCATCTAGGTACAGTTCTGGTTTCAGATGTAATGATCTAAGCTGGCAGAAGTATAAACAAGATGTTTTGTGTTTAGAGACTTTGAAACAACTTTGGCTGACCATTGGCAGATTTTATTAATATTCAGCTGTAGTTGACATACTATATTCATGTTCTTCCTTTGATATCCCGTACATAGGACAAGCTGCAAAATATGTCAGGAAAGATTATATCTGCAACACTATTTTTTCCAGCTAAAAGAGGGAGAATGGTCTCCTGTGGGACTCCCATCCCTTGGGTGCACCTGCTTGAGAGATTATTGTTGATTTTGACTCTAAAGTACCTGCCCTTTAAGAAGTTAGCATAACAATTGTGAGACAGCCTCTGAAACCCAGTTGGTGTAAGTCTTTGAGGATTCCACAATTCAATGTAGTGTCATAGGCCTTCTCAAGATCAAAAAATACAACAAGCATGTTCTCTTCTAATGAAGGCATTCCTAGCCAGTGCCTCTAATCTGATCAGGTTGTTGGTAGTACTTCTACCCTTTTAGAATCCACTCTGGATTTTGGTTAATGCCCTGTTTGTCTATAGCTGACACACTAATTTGTTGTTGATAATCCTCTTCAGGGTCTTACAAAGGCAGCTTATCAATGCAGTAGGCCCATAATTATTTGTGGCACTCTGATCCTTCCTCAGTTTGGATATAGAGATTGTGATTACTTCTCTCCAGGACAGAGGAATGTACCCTGCTTTCCAAACCTGGTTATAGATTTTAAATGTTTTTTTTTTTAGATTGTTCATGTGTTGATAATGGATGTTATCTGGTCTGGTTGCTGTATCGTGATTTTCTACATGAGATCAGGAGTTCTTCCATAGTTAATTGATTATATGGTAGATTATAGCTGATATAAAATTAGGTTCTTTCCTCTTTCCTGGTACCCCAGCCTTTCATCTTTCAAACTACAGTAGATTCCAAATTTTAGTGATTGGGGTGTTTGTAGTCAATTTACTTACAAAGTCCCTCCAGCTTTGCTTCTTGGATAAGCAAATTACTCTTCATGCTTGGGTTTTGTGTTTGGTCAGATTTTCTGCTGTTGGGTGTTTGTGTTTTGTTGCTTGGTCTTTATTATACCAAGAGTTGCGTCCAAAAAGAGGTACGGTCAGCTATGGATTTCAGACTGTTTGAGAACCATATTGTTAGATTTTCACTTGGCACTGACAACATGTATAACCTATCCCAGCATTTGGATTGAAAGGTAGACCAGTCAGCTCTCTTCCATGTCCATCATTGGGTCCTTTGTTGTGTACCTGACCTTTCTGGTGTAAAGACAATAGGGAACTGGATAGTATTATAATACTATGCTGTGTCACCCAAATGAGGATGGGTACCCTTTGAGTCTGGCTCCTGGTTTTTGTAGTATGGCACCCCGAGAGGCAGCCACGGTGTTTTGGTGTCTCGTGTGTTTGTTTGTTTTACTTGTTATATTTGCGTATAGCAATACAGTTCGTATTACGTACAACTAGAACGAGCTCCTGTACATCAGAGGTTTATCTCAGCTAAACAATTTTCCGGATTTAGAGTGCATACCAGCTGAAATTCTTCGGAGTAATGTACCGTGAGATCACACACCGTCGTCTCACTACAATGAACAGTGGCGACGGAGAGCTCGCGGAAGATGAGGCGGCGCGCTCGCGCGACTTCGGAGATGCGCTTTCAGTCCAGCGCCTCCCTGAACACTTCTGTCTAACGTGCGCTCTCTCTGCAATAAAATGGAAGAATTAAAACTGCTGGTGGCAACAATCAAAGACTTCTCTACTGTCTCCGTTATGTGCTTCAGCGAGACGTGGTTAAATAGCGCAACTCCCGATGCTGCGGTGGAGCTACCCGGCTTTTCCCTGCACAGAGCGGACCGCATGACCCCATTCTAAGCCAGAAAGCTAAAGGTGGAGGTGTGTGTTTTTATATTAATCATAGATGGTGCACAGATGTAACTGTTTTGGACTGGACATGCTCTCCTGATCTCGAAACACTTATTATCAACTGTAAACCATTCTACTCACCCAGGGAATTTTATTCTATAATTCTGGTTGGTGTATATATTCCTCCGTCGGCACATGCCAGCTCAGCTCAACAACAGCTGGATTTCTGTTGGACTTAGGGAACTGCATATAGAAAAGGAAACTGCTTTTAAAAGTGGGGACCGGGATGCATACAAAAAAGCAAAGCACGCATTAAATAAGGGAATTAAAGGTGCCAAACATAAATACAGGAAAAATCTGGAGCAGAAATTCCTTTCAAATGACTGCTCGTCCATCTGGAAAGGTCTTCAGTCCATTACAAACTACAAACCCAAATCTTCATACACAGTTGAGGACCCCCTGCTGCCAAACCAACTAAATAACTTCTATTCAAGGTTTGAAACACAAAGGCTATCTCCCTCCTCCCCCCAGCCAAGTTCCAGTCAGTCTAACACAAACTGTCTACTGCCTGTTCACGCCTCACCTCCAACACCTATAACACTCACCCCACCTTCCCCTATCACCTTCACTGAACAACAGGTCAGCTGTGTTCTTAGGAAACAGAAAACTAGGAAAGCTGCTGGACCTGACGGCGTCTCACCTGCAGCACTTTGACACTGTTCTGATCAGCTTTCTCCCATCCTCACTGACCTCTTCAACCAGTCTCTGACCAAGTCAGCTGTTCCCTCATGCTTCAAGACCTCTATCATTGTTCCAGTTCCAAAAAAGCAGAAGATCTCCTGCCTGAATGACTACAGACCAGTTGCCCTAACATCTGTAGTGATGAAGTGTTTTGAGAGACTCTTACTTCAGCACCTCAAGGTCATGACTGATGCCCTTCAGGATCCTCTCCAGTTTGCGTATAGAGCCAACAGGTCTGTAGATGATGCCATTAATATCACTCTCTCTAACATCTTACAACACCTGGATGGCCCTAATACCTACTTCCGCGTGCTGTTTGTAGACTTCATTTCAGCTTTTAATAACATCATTCCCGACCTTTTTCCAAGATATTTCCTGAATTGGTGTTTTGATAATGGTGAAGTATGCAGTCTCCTATCATTTTTATCCTCAACAAACCATTCAGTGATTCTTTGTGCACTGTGTTTGAGGCTGGATCAGTAAAAGACCACTCTATTTTTTATTGTTTTACCATATGATAAAGAAGATCAGTTCCCTCTAAGTGGACAAGTGGACTGAAACCATGCCAGTGTCTCCCAGAGCACTGTTTTTAACTTTATTTCATCTATCTGTACTTTTCTCTGTGGTCACAGAATCCCCTTTGTATTTAAACCTGCAAAAATCATTCAAAACCATGAAATGTGCATATGTTAAAGGGAATGCATACATATTTCACCATTATTTATCTATTTCTATGACCAAATAGAAATAGAAATAGAAATAGAAATCCCTGAAATATTACCAAAGTTTACTCTCATTGCCAATAACAAGTCTTTCAAATGAGATTACTCAGCAGAGAAAAGCACCACAATGTCATGTGGTCTAACATACAGAAAATAGTGAAGTGGTAATAGAGGAGAATGAGAGAACAAGGAAAATGAGATTGAGAATTTGAATGAGACTTGGAATAGGTAGAGGTTTTATTTTGCACTGAAGTATTGACCCCTGTCTGCTCTGGTGACCTGACTATAATTAAAATGATTGCTTTGATACTGGTTCATCCCCCAGTCCATAATTGAAATATGTGGACTAAAAAGACAATATGATTCAAATACTTCAGTGAGGAAATGACTTGAGGAAATTAACCAAGTGTTTTGATGTCCAGTTTAGCACCACTAGATCCATAAGAAGAAAGTGCGAATGTATCACACCACAAAGATGCTTTGTAGAAAAGACTGTTTCCCCAAACCAAGGAGGAAGATATTAACTGGTGAAGAACGCCACTACAGTCCAGCCATCACCTCTGAAAAATCTACAAAGTCTGGTCAGTCTTCAAAGCTCTACATGTGGTCTAAATCTAACACTGCCAGTGCCTGAAGAAACACCATTCCAGTCATGAAATATGGCAGTGGTAACATCATGATGAAATTTCTTGTCTGCAGAAATGGGGAAACTTTTTAAAAATGAAGTGAGAATGAATGGAAATATATTCTACACAATGTCACAAGACAACCAGTTATAGTCATCAGACTAAAGCTTGGGAGAGGGACTACCTCCCAGAATGACAATTATCCAAGGCATAAAGCTAAAGCAATACTGGAGTTGTTCAAAATAACTAAACTGAGTATTCTAAAATGGTTTGTCACTGATTAAACTCCTACTGAGAATCTGAGACAGGACAGTCCCGGACCACCATCCCATCAACCAAGACATTGTACATAGAGGGAATATTCAACTAGGAACACGTTTGGCCTTGAGAACTTGTCATTCAGGTGAAAATGCAATGAAAAATTGTGCAAGTCAGCTTGACTTATGGTAGCTGTCCAATCAAAGCTAATATGATGCTTGCAAAATACACTGCCATGAAAAAGGTCATGTCACAAGGACTAGTATTGTGTAGGACCCTCTCTAGCACAGCAACGTGCAGCAACTCAACATGTCATCGATTCCACATGTGAATGGAAGATGTCTGGAATGTTGACCCATGCCACCTGGAAACCCACCCACATCATTTGTCAGAACTCTCCAGAATACTCCTTAAGCATAGTGGGCACTGGTCAATGATAAATTTAGGTGGACGAGTGGATCCAACCCATGCCGTGAGAACACACCCCACACCAGTATGGAACCACCACCAGCTTGCACAATACCTTCTTGAGATATATGGCATGATGGGATCTCTGCTACACACAAACCTTTCTATCAGCCTGAAACAATTGGTTCCATGACTCATCAAACCATGCTACATGTTGTGAGGCCTATAGGGTCCAGATTGCAAGCTCATGAGCCCAGGTGAGGTGCTGTGTCTGGTGTCGTGGTAGTTAAAGAATGCTGCACTCCTCTGATGCACCTGCAGGATATGTATGTGGGGCTTTCTGCATTGAATATGCATGTGCATGGACAATTATAGCTAGACGCCACCAGTCGCAATCATTAAGCATCCATTAGCGGCCATTGCACTGTCCATTGTGGGTGATAATGCAGTCTGTGAACTATTCCCGGTACACACGTGACACTATGGATTGAGGAATGCTAAATGTAAAATCTATTCTCTTGCAAATGTCCATAAATTTATGTTTGAAATCAGATGTAATAATAATACAATAAAAAATATCAGGTAAAATAACATTTACCTTGATTTTTATTCAATAGCTGTAAATGACGATGCACATTACTGCTTAGTGACAGCTGGGTCATGTGACATCAGTTCCCCCAGAAGCCAGAAGGGAGAGCAATGCCCTCCATGGAGCCAGAAAGGGGAGAGATGTCCTCCGTGAGGTGCAGAGGAGAAGCGACATCCTCCATATAACAAGAGGGCAGAGCAACATCCTCAGGAGCAGAAGGAGGCAGAGCGATGTCCTCAGCAGAGTGGGCAGGCAGACTCGTGACCACTGTGGAGCCAAGTGTCTCAGCGACTTCTGGAGCAAAACAGGGAGTGTGATGCCCATGGCAAGGCTGTGGTCAGTGAGCACTTCTGCTGTGGGACTGGGTAGGTGGGGAATGATTCTAGCCCAGTTGGAAGTTTCCCCCGAATAATGCTCCCAGGGCCTGTTGGAACCACAACAATCTGGTACTATAACAAAAAACAAAACAAAACACAAAAGTGAGCCATAAGTGCTAAGGAATGAGAGAATAATGTGTGTTTACATGTAGGAACATTTGCAGCCTTGACTCTCAGCAAACAGTATTTTGCCTACATCTTTTGCTGCAGTTTAATTCTGCCACATAGTCATTGCTGAAATGGTTTTACAATAGTCTTGCAGGAGTTCCCAGAGGTGCTGAGCACTTGTTGGCTGCTTTGCCTTCACTCTGCGGTCCAACTCATGCCAACTCTACCTCTTCACAACACAACTGATGGTCTCAAACACATTATATAAAACATATTCTGGTTTGTTTAACACTTTTTTATTACTAAATAATTCCATATGTATTTCTTCACAGTTTGGATGACTTTAGTATAAATTTACAATGCAGAAATTTTTTAAATAATGAAATACCACTGAATTAAAGGTGTGTCCAAACTTTTGACTGGTACTGTACATACACACACCTGACTTTATGCTCCTTGGGTCCTCAGTCATCAGCCAACATCAGTCAACATGAGAATGCTTTAATCATGAGATGATGAACAAAGAGATACTGTAAGTGACATAATGAAATCTGGCAGTGCAAACACACACACACACACACAAACACACTCACACACACAAAAACACACACAAAAAGGGAGAGAGTTCTGTAGAGTGATCATATGTTCCGCATTAATAACTCACATAATGTTTTTCCTTTTTTTCCCCCCTTTTCTGAGCTTATTTCTAATTGTTTTTGGGGTTTTTTTCTGTTGTAAAAGGTCTGTAATTGAGCTGTTACTATTGAGTGCATTAACATAAAACTATTATTTATATTACAGCCAAAACTATGTAACCATGGTCATAGATAGTAATAGCCTGTCTGTATAGACTGCTGTTGTTTTAGAAAATGAATGCAACCATCTGATTTGAGAGTTCAACAGTACTGTGGTATAAACATATGACAGTCTGTCACTGTCTCTTTATATCATTTCAAAAAGAAATTTAAGTCTGTTTCACCTTTGCAGCAACATCAATGTTAACTGTGGAAAGGTTCTTCTAAAAACTTATTGCATTGTTTTTCTACTTCTCAATTACATTCTGATTTATTGGTTAGACTACAATTAATTTTATCTGAGGGATCCCAAAAGAGCATATTTAATGAAACTTTATAACAGGGAACTTCCAACATGTTTCAGGGCATGATGTTATTAACTGCTTGGGGCTGTAGTTCCCCTTTATAAAATAATTATGATCATACCCTGCCTTTCTTTTCTCCAAAATAGGCCCAATTAGAAAATAATAGTCTGGTAAAGGTGTCTTAAATTGTCCTGTCATTAAAACCCATTTATAAAAACATCTTAATGTGCAACATTGATAGGAAAATATTAGAACCACTAAAACAGTTAGATTAAGATAAATCATTTCAGATTTTTCCACTATTAATGACATATAATATCTGCAATTCAATTTAAAAACAAAATCATTTAGAGGGGAAAATAAAAATAAAAAAACTAAAGTAATGTGGTGCATAAGTGTGCACACCCTCTTATAATTGGGGATGTGGCTGTGTTCAGAATTAACCAATCATATTCAAACTCATGTTAAATAGTAGTCAGTACACACCTGCCATGAATTAAAGTGACTCTGAGTAACCCCATATAAAGTTCAGCTGTTCTAGTAGGATTTTCCTGACATTTACTTATACATCTTATAGCAAAAACCATGGTCTGCAAAGATCTTACATAGCATCAAAGGGATTTCATTGTTGAAAGGTATCAGACAGGGAGAAAGGTACAAAAATTTTCCAAGGCATTAGATATGCCATGGAACACAGTGAAGATGGTCATCAACAGGCAGATAACATATGGCACAACAGTGACATTACAAAGAACTGGGTGTCCCAGGAAACTGATCTTGGAGGCTTCCAAGAGGCCTACAGCAACATTAAAGGAGCTGTAGGAATTTCTGGTAAGTACTGGTTGTCTACTGAATGTGACAGCAATATCCTGTATTCTTCATATATCTGGGCTGTGGGGTAGGGTGGCAAGATAGACGTTTCTTTGAAGAAACCTTCCAAGCTTGGCAATATTTTGCAAAAACCTAAGTCAAGTCTGACAAAAGCATGTGGGAAAATGTGTCTGAATAGACCAAGGTTAAGCTTTTTGGCCATAATTCCACAAAAAACAGCACTGTGCATCACCAAAAGAACATCTACAGCATGGTGCTGCTTGGTGGTGGGAGCATTATGTTTTGGGGTTTGTTTTTATTCAGCTGGAACTGGGGCTTTAATAAAGGTGGAGGACTCTGCTTAAAAGCTTAAAATAGAGAGTAATTTCACCTTTCTTGACACAAAGCATACTGCCATATCAACAAAAGAATGGCTTTACCAGAAGAAGATTAGGATTCAGTTGCTGTAAAAAAAATAACACTTTCATGGCAGCAGAAAACCGGCAGGGCACCCATGCAGACATGAGAAGAACATGTGAAATTCTACCCAGATAGTAACCTGAGCCTAGAACTGAACTATGGTCTCTGGTGGCATGAGGCAGAAGTGCTACGTACTGCACCATTGTGCTGCACTCTTACATTTGCTGCTTGCTTAAATTCCTTTTACTGAGTGGTATACTTATATATTATGTTATATGATTA
>JAOVVH010000033.1:9613424-9623990 GCA_028566435.1 Scorpiodoras heckelii | reverse complement strand
TGTTTCTTTTGGTCTCTCTCTGGCTGTCTGTGGGCTTCTTTCTCTCTCTCTCGCTCTCTCTCTCTCTCTCTCTCTCTCTCTCTCTCTCTCTCTCTCTCTCTCTGTCTCTTACACAGACACACACACACACACACAGCACCCCTCCCAACTGTTCAATCATGATTAAATATCAACGTAGTGCATTTGACATTTTATTAGTCCAACAAGATGGATGAAATGGCAAAGATAAAGTAGGCTATGCATGCTTCCTTCCCTACCAAAGCCTGCCACCCCTTGTTTTTTTCTTCCCCAATTTACAAGAAGAAATGTAAGGGAGATGGATTTTTCTTTTGGGGGGATTTTTACTTCCCACTCTTTCTCATCTACTCTTCTGATGATTCCCTACTGTTCTTTTTTCTCTTTGAGTCTCAGTGATTGAGTTGTTTTAGTTCACTAATATACCCACACCCACACACAGCCATGGGGTTGCTCACTTGTGTAATCTCTAGTCATTCTCTCTCTCTCTCTCTCTCTCTCTCTCTCTCTCTCTCTCTCTCTCTGGATTACAATATGTCCAGATGCTGTGTCATCTCTTGTGTGCCAACGACGACAGGCACCCAGAGAGGAGGCAAAAGGATTTACTTTGTCTGTTTTGCCCATCCCACTGAAGGACAGTTCACATGTCCCCTGTCCTCTTTCACCTGAGGAATGCTTCAGGTTCATATATTTCCACAAACAAAGGTTAAGCTTGCCTCCATCTTGGCTTGGGGTCGAGAAGCAACTATATCTCATAACTCTTTTTTTCTGGAAATTGCATAACTCCATCTTAAATTTTTTTCATGCGAATATTTCAGTGGATTTATTTTCAGAAAATTTGGGTTATCATGCCCATTTGGAGCAAGTGAGACAATACATTTCTAAGTATAGCTAGAAATCCTCAGACATGTGATTTGATTATATCCCTCTTTCTCGCCATATGTACATAAAAAATACAATAAAAGTATACATTTAGTATTTGAGTAGAATGATGTGGTTTATTGAGAATGACTGTTATTGTCACTGCTGCTGCCACTGCTGTAGACACAATGGGTAATGTGAGAAAAAGATGTGTCATGAAATTTCATTTCAACAATTGTCCAGTAAAATGTTTTGTTGTGGTGCTTTGATATTCATCTCTATTTGTGCTGTGGTCTGGTCCTGTCCAACAAGTCACCAGATTAGCCTCTTTTCTCTTGACATGTCATAGTCAAGCTCTGATTCGATCTCTCTACTCACAGTTACTTACTTCAGTTGATTGTGCAAGAAATGCTTGGCATGTTAAGTCAGAAAAGCAGTCTTAAAATTTTAGTTCATTGCTTATAATTTGTCCTTCATAGCCTTTTCATTCATGGACCCTTGTGGTGTAGATGCTAACATCTATAATAAGAATTTTTTTTAAATAGCAATGATACTGTGTTGATGGTGTGGAGTGCTTGAAGAAGAAGCCATTTCCACCATTTTTGCTCTTTTAACAGAACACTTTATTCAGCTTAACAAAGGGGGAAATGAGACACACAACACACAACAAGCTTGTGGTGAGCGCAAACACACTGTGTGTCATGATGCATGCTGGGGGAAGACCATAACTCTGCCCCCAACCTCCTGAAACAGCCAAGCCACTCTTCAGTTCAGTGGCATTTGCCACATAGCCCCCCAAAGGCTCAACCATACTGGTGTCCCACATGATTGAAACCTGCAACACAAGACAAGGAGAGAGAGAACAACACGCATAACAAGAACAGTTAATCTCTCACAAACTCTTTCAGCTTAGGAGGGGTCCTCCTGCTGCAACGAGGCTGCCCCTGGGCCTCTGTCGGAATGTGGCAACCCAGTCCTTTCTCCGGCCCATTGCGTGATTCATCCATGGAACCCTCAGGGCTAACAATGTCTATGCTGTGGGAGTGGTGCGCCTTCTTCTGACAGTCACTGGCTTGTCTATGTTGGTCGCATGTCAACTCGTGAACCTTCAGCAAGCGCTGGCAGAGAACCCACACATACTTGGGCAGTGGCTGTTCCTCGACATATGCCCCTAGTGGAACTCCAGATGCCAGCTCAGCTGGTGTGCGTAGCTTCCTGCTGAACATGAGCTGTGCTGGAGTGAATCCTGTCATTTCCTGCACCACAGACCAGCAGGCAAGCAGAACCATGGGCAGGTGCTGATCCCAATCACATTGGGACTGGGCAGTTAAGATGGCTAGTTGGGTGGTGAGCACGTGATTAAATCACTTGACTAACATGGCACTCTGCAGAATAAGGGGTGTTGCCTGGGTCTTACAGATGTTCAGTTGGCTGCAGATCACCCTCATGACCACCGACTCAAAGTTCTGGCCCTGGTCATTGTGTAGCTTCTCCGGGAACCCAAAGTGGCAATGAAAATCCATCAAGAGAGTGGCAGTAGTGGCAGTGCTTTGGTCAGGGACAGCATAGACTTCAGGCCACTTTGTGAAGTAGTCCATGGCAACTAAGATGAAATGGTTATTTGCTTCAGTATCAGGGAAGGGTCCCAGCACATCAACGGCAACCCACTCCATAGGACCGGCCGAACAGAGTGACTGCAGTGGTGCCCGTGACTGTGGTGTGGACCCCTTTTTAGCAGTGCAGTGATCACATCAATGCATGAACAGTTGTACATCAGTGCAACAGCCAGGCCTCTGACAAACTCTGTCTTAGTCTCTCTGACCCAAAACTCTCTCTCCAAGGCTTCATGGCACCACCAGCCACCAGCTCCCCCCACCAGGAACCGCTTCCTCCCACACATGACACAACAGCCCCTCTCCAACATGAAGACGATCCTAGCCAGCCTGCAATGCCTTAGCAATGGGCCCATTGGAATTGTGTCAGCCGACCCAGGTGTTTTACCTGAGCTCAGCCATTCTCACACCCATGAGATCTCTGTATTTGCCCTGCTCTCTCTGAAGATCTTCCAGCCCCAGCACAGCCAGTTCAGTGGGACCAGGCTCTAATGTAGTGTCAGCACAGCATTTCTCCAGCTGCACATCGTGTCTGCATTCCTCGGTCTCACACAGGCGATATGAGAGGTTATTGGCATTGCCATGGAGCTTACTGGAGCAGTGCTGTATCATATACTGGAACTCGGCACTTGGCCATAAGCGCAGGCACCACAGCTAACAGTTTTCTGCAGGTTACGCAATAATTTTGCTCTGGTTTGCTGAAGCAGCGGCTGTAGAAGGCAGTTACCTTTTCTGTGCCCTCTTGAATTCTCCAATATCCCCGTCACTTGCATCGGTGTCCACCATGAATTTGTCCCCCGGCTGAGGGAACGCCACTACTGGTGTGCTGCAGAGGCTCTAGCAGATGGAGGTGAATGCACACTCAGCAGCCTCATCCCAGCGAAACTCTGTACCTTTTGCTGTCAGTCAATGCAGAGGGGCAGCCACATGCATGAAGCCGTTCATGAACCGGCAATACTAGGAAGCCAGCCCAAAGAAGCTCCAGAGAACAGCCACATTATGAGGCATAGGCCACTCATGCACTGCCTGCACTTTCTCTGGGCCTGTCTCTACCCCAATGCTGCTCACAACATGTCCTAGAAAGTATATTCAGCGCTGTAAGAACTTTCATGTGCCACAGGATGCAAACATAGATTTGATGCTCTGATTGCTAAGAACACTCACTCCACATTAGCCTGCATGTCCTCGAAGCTGGGCGTGTGAACTGGCAGCAACAATTCAGATTCCGTAATACAATGGAGAAGGAGTGTGGGAACCATTTCACGCACAGCTGCACATAGTAGCCAGCTACTAACCTACAGATGGTTGGCTTTGGAGATGGCGATGCAGCGATGCTTGATGCTGGAGGGAAAAGCACTCCAGGTGCTGGTGGATTTACCCGCGGATCAGCACGCTGACCTGGGAACCTTAACCGTGACATTACAGCTCAGTGTCCGCTGAGTGCCCCCTGCTATTGCTGTGAAGAAGCAGCTTCCTGAGCACCAGCGACTGCATGGTGAGAAAGTTAGCAGGCTACCAGCGGAGATAAACACCATGGTGAGACATGCATACCCTGCATTCCCAGAAGCAGTCCAGGAAGAACTGTTTCAGGATCATTTCATGAATGTGCTCACACTGGAAGAATTATAAAAACAAGTTCAACTCTCAGTTCCCAGTTCTTTAAAACAGTCTGCCATCATCTCTTTCTCGGCTGGCACCATGCTTGCTGCCGCTGTGCTGACGTCATCCAGCTGGTAGACTTTTTTTTGTTTGTAAGAGTTCAGATTTCTTCGATAAGCACTTGCTGCTCACATTCCAGACATCCCCTCTTCTGACCCTAATGTGGTGATGGAGTGGAGGGGTTGTAGAAAGAAGCCATTTTGCACCCTTTTTGCTCTTTTAACAAAATGCTTTATTCAAGAACAAAACCAAACCAAACAAAAGGAGGAAGGGAGTCTGAAACTAGGGGAGAGGGAAAAGGGGGGTGACACACAACAACACAAAACATGCTCATAGTGAGCACAAACACACCGTGTGTCATGATGCATGCTGCGGGCGGGGTGGGGGGGGATGATGATGGTTGCTATCTTAAATGGTTGTCTACAAAAGCTAGACAGCTAAAAACAAAAGCTGTTTTAGCTAGTTGTCTGTCTGCATATAAAATGTGAGCTTTATTAGCACTCAGTAACAGAACAGACGTGTTGCCTCAGGACTTGTTTACAGCCTACCAGACCTCTCAACCTACCATGGCCAAGTATTTGGATCATTTCAAATCCAAAAAACTGTGTTCCAAGGCAATAACAAAATACAACTGACAGGATGAACAGAAAAATCATAGTCTTTTTAGTTTAATTTGTTAAATAAAACATTTTTAAGAAATGATCTATTTTGGTGCATGTGTCTGCCCTTTCCTTTAAGGAAGTAGTCAAAGATGTGCAGTACTGTGTTACTTCTGACAAGAATTTAAAATTTAGTTTTAGTCACTTAGATTAAATTGTAGGTGTGTTATGGTCATGTTGTAGTATTTTTTAGGTTTGTTTTATTCAAGATTTAGTCAGAGGATCTCAGTTTTAATTTTATTTTAATTTAGGCAATGTTTTAGTCATAGTATTCTCAGACACGCTCATGATACTGTAATGGCTTTTGCGGAATGTCTTTTTCATGCTAAAAGAGGTATGTGGGTTAAAAATATGAGCTAGCTTGCAAGCTAATCGCTAACATGCCCTGAATTCACCAAAAACTTTGAGCCATACTAACATTAAATTTAAGCTTAAAAGGGAATGATCACACTTCTACACTGCCACTTAAACAATACATGTGCTGTCCGACACAACAATCAAGAGGGAAGTGGTTGATGTTACCTGTAACTAGCTTATGGCTAACCTGAGTGATGAATTTAGCACCATACTGAGGTGAGTGTCACAGCTTCCAAAATAGCATATAATGTTATGTTTGTCTAATGTTATCGAATTAATCAACATGCCTAATTGTTATTAGCACAGGGACACAGGGTGGGTGGGAGAGATGGGGATCTTCGTTTCATTAATTCATTCATTATCTTAAATGCTTATTGCTGTTTCCAGGTTCAAGAGGGAGCCGGTGCCCAGCCGGCAGCATAGGGCGCAAGGCAGGATCAACCCTAGACCGGGTGCCAATCCATCGTAGGGCACACGCACACAC
Source organism: Scorpiodoras heckelii (assembly GCA_028566435.1). Lineage (NCBI taxonomy): Eukaryota > Metazoa > Chordata > Actinopteri > Siluriformes > Doradidae > Scorpiodoras > Scorpiodoras heckelii. The sequence continues at coordinate 9,618,342 of JAOVVH010000033.1, read as the reverse complement.
ACATTCATACACACACTCACACACTAGGGGCACTTTATAGGCACCAGTTAAACTAATATGCATGTCTTTGGACTGTGGGCGGAAACCAGAGTACACAGGGAGGACATGCAGACTCCACACAGAATGCTCAGCATGTAATGTTTGGAATTTAGCCTTAGAATATGTTCTTGTACTTAGAGATTTATAGATGTAAATAACTGGTTTAAAAAGAAAAACCATCATTATTTTCTTTGAGATAGCTACCATGATCTAGGATGTCTGCTTGAACAGAGACAGCTATTCAATATTCCCTTTATTTGTCAGAACATAATGAACAAAGATTTCATCTAATTGCTTTGTGATTAACATTGTACAATTTTTTTTATAAATAAATAAAAACAGAATACTCCTGTCAGCCAAGACCAAGAATCTGAGACTACCATAGGCACAGCCTGAATGAAACTGGACACGATCCTGTTCTTGGCTGACAGGAGTGGATTCTAGCACTTTATTTGTTTATGTTTTTCCAGAATGCGTTAAAATGGCAGGAAATCAATGTGGCTTGTTTTGCTTTCCTGCTCTGACTTAGACGTGCTGCCATGAAATGGCATGTATGTACATCTAAATAGCATTTATACACCTCTAAATACAGTTTATGCAACTTTAAAATCTGCAAGAGTTAGAGTTTCCAGTGCTGTCTTACCAGCACAAACTATAGTATATAAAAAAAAAATATGACAATTACTTAAATGTGAAAAAAAGCCTCTTCCTGCTGATGCCTGCAAAAATCTCAACTACAAAGTAAGAGCAAAAAAAAACAAATCAAGTAAAGGCACAAACAGAATATCAAAGGCAGAGTTTTGGGAGTGTGTGTCAAAATAGACTTGTGTGATTGAGTTCAGATGTGCATGGTTAAAACTCAGGCAAACTTGAGTGTGTATGCTGGCAAATGGAGTCCACGACTGCTGTGTTAACAGGCATTCTGGGAGTTGTGGACAAGTGTAACAGGGTATCGCCTCAATGTCCAGAGTTCGGTGCAATCTTCCGCTAGTGGATCCAAGACTGCTGGTTTACATACTTTTACAATCCGGCACAGTTCCTTGTAAATGTTTAATATTACAATCATGTAGTCTGTGTGCTGGAAGACTGCATGTTTCGACTTAAAACATTGGTTAGACCACTGCACAATGTCTTTATTCTTCCATGAGACAACAGGGTCAGCCTGTTGCATGGTTTGAGTAGAGCAATTGAATTTGAGGGAGAAATTGAAAGACACGGTAAGGAGAAAGGAAAAGGACTCAGAATGCAGCATGCTGACATAGAGTGTGATTGCTTTGGTGTGTTTCATTATTTATAAACACTGATGTTTAAATGGATGTATTGTAACCAACTAGCTGACTAGTTTAAATTAAGAAAACACTTAGAAAACAGTCTAAAATGAGCACATTTCATCTATAAGGCCAAATAAAAAGGTCATGTGTATATATAAAACCATTTGCTTAATGTCATTTTTCAAATTTTATACAGTGTTGGGGTGATCTGTTGTGCTGATTATCCATACACAAGCAGAGATGTGCATTGCAAGACTTGTTTGTGGAACATGATTTTTGATTAATGAAAAAAATATGAATTGATAAATTTCATTATTTTCCATTTTATTGTACATTAAAAGGTTTTTTGTGTAAATATCCACAATGTAATGCTTTCTGGATCTTTATTAAATATAGGCATGTTTTACATCAAAATGTTCAGCTTCATCTAACATTACTCACTTTTAAATATCTAAGCCATTCTATTTATTGTTACGTCCACGGCCACATGACCCCGCCCAAGTGGCACGCTTTGTGAACTGCAGAGGGAACTCCATTACCCAGAATTCCCCCAACCAGGAACTGCACCTGTCCACGATTAACACAATCAGCCTAGAGCCCATGCTGGGGAGAATAAAAGACTATTAAAGCATTCCCCATCGTGGATCATTGTACGTGTTCGCAAGCTTTACGGACTGTATATCGATCTGCCTTATTTGCCCTACTGTGTTTACGTCTAGTTCAGGAAGTTTATGTTTGTTTTTCGCCTAGTGTTTTCCATTTTGCCTTTTTAGATCTCTCTTGATTTCCATGTTGTAAATTGTCACTTTGCCTAATAAATATCTGCACATTTCCAACCTTGACGAGTAGACTTCATAACATTTATAGTCTTTATGCTTTAGCAATTTGTTTGACAGACATTGTGGAATGTTCGGAATTCCACTCTAGATGCAATTTGTAAATTCACACACTGTTTATTATGGGATGTGTCAATGCATATTTAATAGTATTATATATGTATTTCAAATACATTTAATTACATTAATATACTCTGTTCTATTTGGTTTATTTATTTTTGTTTTATTTGTTTATTTATTAAATTTAGCTTACTTCTATGTGTACTGTGTGTTTATCATGTATGTAAGCTACTTGAACACTGTAATTTACCTTCAGGATTAATAATGTATTACCTACTGTCTTTCATAGTTTCATACTCTTTATGGTGATTAGTGCACTTCATAAGTTTTACATTTCTCTCTTTCATAGTCTTTCATCGTTTCATACTCTATTTGTGGTACTGAATGTAATTGTTAAATATTGAATAAAATTGTGAATTGTACACTGAGTCGATCTGGACCAAGCTGCTTTATCATTTCTAGTTAAAGACCTTGTGAAAAAGTGTTTATAAAGTTAAAACTTTTTCATTTAGAATAAATGCTGCAGCAATTGAAAACTTGGTGGTACGGGTTGACTAACAAGCTGACTAATGATTTGTCGAGAATTGTTCCAATCACATGAAATAAAAAAAATAAATAAAAACAATACTAATACTGTTAGGGGTCTGTCCACTCCCACGGTGGCCACCAGATAGAGCCAACCCACACAGCTTGTCGCCGCCAGGGGTCGCTCAAACAGGAGTCCTCGGCCGCACCGCAGGACTACAATTCCCAGACAGTCTGGTGGCAATCAGGTGGGACGAGGTGCACCTGTTCAAGCCTCTATTTAAGACGAGGCTTGATCAGGGCTCCCTGTCACACCCTTAGCTTTCTGTGCTCCCTTGCACTAAGCTGGTCAAGGTAAGGCGTAATCTGTACCGTCCTCGACGGGAGGTAATTTTTGAGGTGTACAGCGTAGGGTTTTGGTGTGACTTGCTTCACCACCTTCTCTCCGCCACTTCCGGGAGAGGCGTCTTTCACCTTTATGCTCCCTGCGTCGTCCTCATTCTCCGAGGCGTCGTACTTCCTCTCTACTTCCCTACTTCTATGCTCATTACTCGCCTTGCCAGTCCATGAAGCGGGGGTGCCTCACAGGCAGCGCACCCACGGGACTGGTCTGACGGCATCCGGCTGAGTGGGTTTACGTTGGTGGGTAGAAAAGACCCATGTGGGTGTAAATCACGCACTCACACGCTTGGTAAGGAAAAGAGGTGCAAAGCAAAATTGTAATCACACCGCAGAGTAAAGCCTCCGGCATATATATATGTATGTCTTCACTCATATATGTAATTAATAATAATTAAAAATAAATAAATATATATATATATATATAATACGAATAAGGGAAGGGAAAAATATCACATAAAATAAACAAATAAGCAAGTGACAAGAGAGACGTAAGTATATATACATTTATGTTCTGGAGAGACGGGAAGGAGGATATGACATAGCCTCCACCCATCCGGAAATACATCTTGTCCTTTTCATTTCCCCGTGATAAGGGGTTCTTATTTGTTTCCTGCACTTCTCCCTCGCGCACATTACTGCTCCATCTTTCGTTTGAGATCGCCCCTTTCGCAATTCTTCTGTTTGCCCTTACTTCCGCATTCTTCACCCAGAGCGTCACCGGCTCGCCAGTCCACCGAGCAGGCCCACTCCTTCGCACAGTCTCATAGTTTCAAGCACCAACATATTTATTCTGCCCCTGGTCTCATCAGTGAGGTCTCTGGTCCTGTGGCACATATGCCCTCGCCGTTCACACGTTCTGAAGTATATCTTGTCTACTCTCGCTCACCTAACAAAGCACGCCGTGGCGTAACAGGTTAGAGCGGTGGTCCGTGGCAGCTCGTGCTGCCCGATGATGTAGGATCGAGGCTTGAGCCGGCCAACCAAATATACCTCATTTATTTACTTAGTTATTTTCTTGTTTATTTTCTTAAGACATATTCACAAAATTTACTTAAGAATCGTTCTAGTAGGGGGGTAGAAGGTCTCTCCCATCAGTACCGGCTCACTACCGGGAGCTGGTGCTCCGCGATTGGGTCTAACTCCCTTGGCTGATCAGACCTCCATCATCTCTGAAAATCAACCAGTAAGAGCATCCTTAGGTCACCTGCTTGCCAAGCTGCATAGACTCATTTGGCCAGCACCTCATGACACGAAGTACATGTATTCATATAGAACTGAACCAAATGCAGATTAATTTTATTTAATGAATATTTTTCAATATATAGTTAACTTATATATAAGATGTTTAAGATATCTCTGGATATCTTGAAGGGGGGCAGTACCCCAACACCCACTATTGGCCAGCTGCCACCTTTAGCTAAGTATATTTCAGTCATAGCCTTGTTAAACAATTAACTCCAGCTTCACTTTTTAAATATACATATAGGAACCACAAATTAAAGTCCCAGGGAACATCCAGTAATGCCTGGCAACACCATAGAAACCACCTAATGGTAGCCTGTAACAAGGTGTATTGTTATACAACAGCTGTATTGTCTGGGCTGATCATTGGGTGATAACTTCAAAACCATTGTTGAAAGAAAGACATAAGAAGTGCCATTTGCAGTTTGCCACAAGCCATGCAATCTTGTAATAATCACTTCTTATGTCAACAATGGTTTTCTTCTTGCCATTTTTCCATAAAGGTCAGATTTGTGGAGTGCACGACTTATAGTTGTCCTGTGG
>JAOVVH010000033.1:9546850-9560753 GCA_028566435.1 Scorpiodoras heckelii | reverse complement strand
AAATAGTCCACCAACCAAAAATGTCCAGTCACCAGAATCCTGTAGGCAGCATCCTGTGAGCACTGATGAAGGATTAGGATGATTAAAACAAACTGTGGAAACAGATGGACTAATGTCTCTGATTTTACATCTAAAGGGTGGAGCAATATGGTGGATGTGTCTCAGAGAGTGCACAGTAAGTGAACACAATGTTAAAAAACCCCAGCAGCACTGTTGTGTCTGATCCACTCATACCAGCACAACACGCACTAACACACCACCACCGTATCAGTGTCATTGCAGTGCTGAGAAGTGAACTGATAAAATGGACAATGAGTGTAGAGAAAAGGAGGTGGTCATAAGGTTATGCCTAATCATTGTATATTGTTATATTGTAAAACCCCTAATGTCCATATTTGTTGATCTTATTCACATAAATGTATAACTTGAATATTTACTAGTTAGCAAATAATTTCTGGAAATTATTGGATAATTTTCATTTTACATTGTACATAAGCAGACCTAAAGAGATTTACAAGTGTAAACTGAGTTTATTACAGCTACTTTGTTATAAAAACTTGGTCCATATACAGTATATCACCCGAATTATAAGTTGTCAGGACAAATATTTCTCCATGAGCTGCCTCTGTGTCACACAGGAGACCGGATCCCAGCACGTGTGCCCAGATTCCAGCACGTATGATACACAGCGTGGCACCTTTAAGACACTGCGAAATTACTTCTGCATTATTATTGACTGCACACTTGATCCTTATCACATGTTTTGTATGTATACACCTGTGGTTGCCTTGTGTCTACATTTAAGTCACTGTGTGACTTTCCTTGCTTTGCTTCTCATGTTTTTGTTTGGTTTGATTGGGTGTTTTATTTCTTGGTTGTGTGACTGAGCAGTGCCGCATATGCACTGTCTTCTGTTTTGTCTATTTCTCCCATTTATTTCCTTCTGTTTTGTCTATTTCTTCTGTTCATTTCCTGTTTATGTCTACATCTCAGTATCGTCAAGCTTCTATGTATGACATCTCAGATGATGAGGACTACCTCAAACACAGATATCATATGTGGCTTCAAAGGTCTCAGACAGAGTTCTACCTAGTATGTAATTATGGGAATTGGTATGCAACTTTAAATAAAGTTCATGCATACCAGCATGTTCCTGTGTGGACTGGCTCATATCTCACTGTTAAGCACACTGTCTTAATGGTATCCTATCACAACATAGTTTGTTGGTGAATTATTTGATTATAAAAATGCACACCTAACTACATTCGTTTTCAGAGTTAACTGTAAACATTCTGAGAATTCAACTCACAACCCCACAGTTGCTAATGTCTTACTTTACCCCTTGTCCCAGAGGACATGCAAGATTTCACCCATTCATAAGTTGCCTTTATCATAAACACAACACCCATAAACTACAAACTGCATGTACAAGATCACTTGCTGGTTGTTCGTGATGTCAATGATTGTTGTTTTGGGGTTTTTCTTCACACCTCTAACAGTGTTGTTTGATCAGTTGCTGTTGTTTTCCGTGGCTGACCTGTTAGATGTATGGTTGGTAGCACACCAGTGGTTTCTTTCGTTTTCACATTTTCCAATATTTTTGATCACTTTAGAACTTGTTAAACTCATCTAGATGTAAATATATTTTTCATCTTTCATCAATTCATTAATACTTCAAGATTGTATATCTTTTGCAGCTATTTGATAGACAATTAATTTCTCAAATCTAGCTGATTGTATATTATCCATGCTGTCCTCATACTTGCAGGCATATAATGCAACCAAACCTTTTTGTTGTCGTTTTACATGTATGTTCCTATTCAGTTTCTAAGCCAATCAGTGAAACTTGTTCTACTGTTAACAGCATTTCCCTCCAGAACAATTTTTTGTGACCAAATGGGTGGGTTTTTATGTATTCTATAAATAGCTTGTGTGAACGATGTTTTTTTTAAAACAGTCCAGAAATCTTTTTATAAAAGAAGTATAGTGTTTAATCAGTGACGTGTTCTGAACATAGCATCCTGCATCACACCCTTAATGACTACGACTGCCTCTCTGATCTAAACATTGACCTTTAATGTCTTTATCTCTTACAAAGCATATAAATAATGACCACATCCATGGGGACAAGAAGGAGTTTGTGTGTCGATGGGAGGAGTGCTCTCGAGAACAGAAGCCTTTCAAGGCCCAGTACATGCTGGTGGTACATATGCGCAGACACACCGGTGAAAAACCACACAAGTGTACGGTAAGAAACTGCATTACCCAGCATATGTTTCCTAATGTTTCCTTAAATGAGCATTAAGGAAAATGTTCATATTATTATACTACAGTAATTGACTAATTGTGACTGTAACACCTCAGGGTTTGATTTGTAACACAGCAGCTCTACTGTATATAACAGTGAGTAAGTGTGAGTGAGGTTCATGTATATGCCCTTTTTACTGTTATCATATGCAGTTTGAGGGCTGTTCCAAGGCCTACTCTAGACTGGAAAACTTGAAGACACACTTGCGCTCTCACACAGGAGAGAAACCTTATGTATGTGAGCATGAGGCTTGTAACAAGGCTTTCTCGAATGCATCAGACCGTGCCAAACATCAAAATCGGACCCACTCCAATGAGGTATATACATTCTTTTAGCCTGTTCATGCTCAGTCAAGTAGAACTATTAAGCAGTTAGTTACAGAATATGTTATTTACTTTTAAAGCACTGTGGATTAAAATAACAAATTATCCAAAAGGTATTTTTACATTTTAAACCCCGGTCAGGACAGGACTAGAGCCACCATAAATTTATAGCATTATAAAACAAATTGCGTGGTTTATTATGTGTGCTAGTAAGTGTTTAGTAAGTCCTAAAACATATATCAAAATATAAAAGCCCCTAAGTGGGTTTTAACTTGCAATTTCAAGTTCATTTTTTTGACCATCATTTGTTCTCACAATGTTTCTCAGAAACCCTATATATGCAAGATACCTGGATGCACCAAACGCTACACTGACCCCAGCTCTCTGCGCAAACATGTAAAAACTGTTCATGGTCCTGAAGCCCATGTCACTAAGAAACAGCATGGAGATGTTTACCCCCGACCCCCAGCCCATCCTAATATACCTGGAGCCAGTGGACAAGGTCGGTCGTCAAAATCGCAACGCCCGTTTGAAGCATTTCCTGACCAAAGGCAGTATAATCATGTTACCTCAAAGCAAGATGAATGTCTGCAAGTCAAGTCAATCAAAACAGAGAAGCCCATGGTGAGACCCTTTTCACAATAAATTCACTTCATTTGCTGTTCTTTGTGGAAAAGTTTATACACTTATTTCAGAAATAGAATAATCTGATTTTATTAGGCGCACTTATATGTACCTTTTTCTTTCCTTTACATACCTTTCTACACTAACTTACTGTTTCTTAATTTAGATCTGATATTGCATTTGACATATTTACCTTTTCCCTGTTTGATCTCATAGCTACAAATTATTTTACATCTATGCCAGCTTTGCTCTGCATGGCCTGTATAATAACAAAATGTCTTTTTCATCCAATGCTTCATGCTTTACTTGCCCTCTTTGTAAGGACAGTGGGTGATCAGGTGAGATTTGGTGAATTATCAACTTTGATATCCTTGTGAATATGAGCTCGGTTCTTCCTGCCATAAATCACATTGTCCTCAGAACTAAGAGGTCATCAGGTTAAACAAAAATCATTTCACCCATCTCTGTGTGGTGTCATTGTACAGTTCTGCATCACAACCTTTAGTAGACAAGTCACCAGAATTAATTACTCAAATTTTACTGAATGTAATATACCATACATTTTACCCTCTCCTCACAACTGTAGGGACACAATACAACAAAGTGGCCAGAAGTCATTCATTTTCATAGAGAGACAGAGATTTCCAGTGGCAGTAAGCAAAGTAACCTTAGTGAATCAAAAGCTGAGCAAGTTTAACTTTTTGAAAATCAAATGTGAATCAATTAGGTGAATGCTAATATGAAATTTTTTGAAGCATGTTTTCAGCTAGAGGTCGGGAGACAGATTTGGGGACTCAGTGGTTTTATTAACGGAAATAAAATGGGGCTTTGCAGCACTTAAACTTGTGAACTTGTGATCTCTCTCCCTGCCTTTTAAACTTGACTCCCTGCACACACCCTCAGACACACACAAACACACACTCAGACACACACACACATGCACACACACACCCACCCACACACACACACACACACGCACACACACACACAAACATACACACATACAGACAGAGGAGACAAATTGGGATAGTTAATTAGGATCAAGTGCGGGTGCTTACCTTCTTTGCCTATTCTGACTCCGTCTCTCATTGCCAGAGCAGCGCTTGATCACACCCCTGCTGCCACATTATATTTCTTTTTTCCCCCCTTTTTTGGTTCCATGTATTTGCTAGTACTCAGTACTTTAAGCCAGTCAGTGAAACTTGTTCTGCTGCTAAAAACATTTCCCTGTTGATATAAGAATTTTATTTTTATATATAAAGTATGGTTAAATGGGTGGATTATATACATTCTATAGATAGCAAGTGTGGAAATTGCAATATCCTGATGCTACCAGTAAAAACATGGCAACTGACAGTAAAATAAAGCAACTAGCATAGAGTGATTTGAACGGTACAAAGCAAAAGAAATGTTGACTGTTGTGAATGCGGCTCTTTATCCATTTCATGTGCTATTTCAAATGAGTTTCATCACTGTATTTTTTAACACAATTTTAATGGATTTTGTTTTTCAGTGGCAGAGCTCATATTTTATCATGTTTTAACTGTTACATTTGCTTTAATTTATTCATGTATCTTGTCTCTCAGACGTCTCAGCCAAGCCCTGGCAGTCAGTCTTCATGCAGCAGTGACCAGTCCGCCTCCAGCTCCCATCTCAGCTGTGGAGTCCAGCTTGCTGTGAGCACTACTGGCCATGTGGGGAAGGAGGTGGTGGAGGAACAGGAGTTTGAAGAGGAGGATGAAGAGAAGGACACTGAGGGAGAAGTGGAGGATTCCCCCATCATGGTCTCTACTGTATCCACTGCTACAGCCATGGTGGCTACTCTAGCCCTACAGCCCCGCAGGAGTCTGGGACAGCCTTTGCGCTGGATGGAACCGGTTAAGATGGAAAGGCTCAGGCAGGTGAATGGAGGGACATCAAAGCTGGAACATATGTCACCTATAATACCATCTAAAAGCTACAGTCTGCCCTCCCTCACAGGGAAAAGTAAGACTTTTTCTCAGTTCACACTGTGTATGTTTTGTCCAATGCCGGCTAATATCTGTACCTCCTTATTCAAGTAATGTCAGATTATAAAATGGTTATAGATCAGGGGGAGAAAAAGGAGTCCTGAGGAACTCTGTGAAATCTGCCCTGTAGACTTTTTACAGTTCACTTTAACATTTGCTTTTATTATGTTTTGTAAATAAAGAGAAATAGTTTGGGAGAGATTTTTGAAAATACGTATGCTGGCAATTACTACTTTTCATTTTATGGCTGTGTTTGTCTGTGAACCCTAGGCTTGTATACTGTCAGGAGTCCTTGTGGGGGTGCACCAGTGCCTCAGCCTCCTTTAGATCCCGAGCCATCCAGCACAGAGCTGAAAATGCTGGGCCTCCTACAGGATCGCCGTGACAGCAGTGGCAGTGCCACCAGCTCAGCCTACTTAAGTAGCAGCCGCTGTTCCTCTGGCATTTCTCCCTGCTTCTCAAGCCGCCACTCCAGCCAAGCCTCACCATTTGAGCATAGTCAGCAGAGACAGCTGCACAACCTCAGTGCTACTGACTCCTATGACCCCATCTCCACTGATGCTTCACGTTGCAACAGTGAGGCTAGCCAGTGTGATGGAGGTGGTGTTTCTGGTGGGACAGTGCTTGGAGGAAGCTGGGGTGGTGGAAATGGAGGTGTGGGAGGAGGTGGGATGGGATCAAGAGGTTTGTTGAATCTAACACCAACACAGCATTATCATCTCAAAGCTACTTATGCAGCTGTAACAGGTGGGCCCCCTCCAACACCTTTGCCTAACATGGAACAAGTGACATATAAAATTCAAATGACTTTGGCCAGGGATGTGAAAGGCACAAATCAGCTCATATTGCCATCACCAGTGAGACCAGGTTTCAGTACTCATAGTAGTTCTCATAGACAGAACACTCATATTAGGGAAAGGCAGAATGGGTTGTATCCAGGGGAAGGCCCAGGCAATAGTGAGGGAGGAAGTGACCCTCTAAGGCCAAGAAACCAAAATATATTTGAAAGTGTGAAAATGCAATGTTTTAGGAGCCAGAATAACATTGACCATTTTCCTGCTCTGGTTGGTAACAATGTCCCAGGCAGTGCTGGTAAAAGTACAAACCACCAAAACTACACCAAATTAGAAAGCAGTATCCAGAGTGGCCAGCTCCCCCCTTTCCCTTCTATTATCAGGGAACAATCAGCACTTGAAACTTTAGCCATGGAGCATGATGGAGATAATGACCTTGAAGATCCCTGCAGCCAACAAAATGTCATAAATTCCCAATTTCACAGAAATTATTTTACCCAGAATACTGAGAAGATGCAGAATATCTATAATCCTTCACAGCAACATGGGGCACAAGAAGCACAGAGTCCCAGGAAAGATAGACTGCCAATCCAGTTGAATGAGGTAAGCTCAGGAAGCATGGAGTTTTCACCTCCTCAGGAGCCAAAACAAATTAATGCAGTAGGCCTTCCATTTGGTCACTTTGAAAATATGATTGTACAACAGCAGCTTCCTTCAAACTTCACAGACCAACAACACCATAATCAGAGAGGTAGTGTTCAGCAAATAACTAAACTGACCAATGGACACAATTACCCAAATCGACACAAGCAAAGATCAAATTCAAGCCAACAACTATCTTGCAGAATGAGCCAGGGTGTGTCAGTAGAAACTACACAATGGAACTGCAATAGCACAAGAATGAACAGCGTAAGCACATACACCTTTGGTCAGCAAAACTATCAGAACACTCTGAGCCCAATCCAGCCAAGCAGTGTTCATCAAGCCAGTCAGTCACAAACTCAAGAGCTTCAACAGAGTCTTAAAATCCCATGTCAAACAAGTGTAAATTCACTCCAGCAAGGAACAGTAAAGTCCAGTTTATGCCATGTCTTTGTACTCTCCCAGTGTGCAATGGCTAGCCAGGCTGAGGATGAAGACCCACCTCAACCACGATATTCCCCCCAGCAGATCATCAGAAATCACAATCCACAGTCCTACCAAAGTTTTACAAAAGGAAATATCACTAACTGCTCAATTAATAATCATGTTTCGGGACTAAAACTAGAAATAGAAAATCATCTTCAACCAAACTCATGCTCCTCCATGCAACAACAGCAGGTCTTTGAGCAGTGCTTTGACCTAGCTAAGTCTTCAAATTCCAGAACTCAGTACTGCCAAATAGAACCATTTAAAATTGAGACTGGGGAACCATGTGGACCCTTGGAGGATCTTCTGTCCATTGGGGCTGATCAGGTGACCAGCACAGTAGGGAGCAGCTCAGATGGCAGTGTTCAGGATCATGTTGGCCGACAGTTTTCCTCGATCTTGGACAATAGACTAGAGCAGGCCAGACTGGTTTCTGATGTCAGCAGTCCTAGTGTTCTTCATGATTTATCACAGACATCCTCTTGGCTTACTCCACACCTCTCAGCTGTACTTCATTGCTTGTATTCTGGTACAGCCAACATGGCCATTGGAGACATGAGCTCCCTCCTGACTACCCTTGCAGAAGAGAGCAAGTTTCTTGACATCATGCAGTAGATTTTGTAATCTGGATTGTAAATGGATGAGAATAGGGAAAACAAATAATTTACTGAAGTAATACTAAAAAAAATATGGATTAAGAGGAGAAAATATTTGCTTTATATTTGTCAGCGTAGTTTATTAGGGGGAGGTACACGTAAATAATGTATAGACCTACTATTTGTATGTGTCTTGGGCCCTAAAGGTGGGAACTGGGAAAACCCTATAAATAAAGTGTATGTACAAACCACATTTCCAGTTGGGACACTTTCTAAAAATACAATAAAAACTGAAATCTGTTTATTCATTTCAATGATTATTTAACAGACAAAAGGACAAAGAAAAGATTTTCAGTGTTTTCAATGAGGAGCTTAATTGTGTTTGTTAAATATAAACAAATACAAACAAAATTTATGGCTGCAACACATTCAAAAATGTTGGGACAGAGGCAAAATAAACAGTATACAAGTAAAACTAGAAGGTTCCACAATTAGCAGTTTAACTGGTGACAGGAGTGCTCATCAAGAGAGTATAAAAGGAGCTTCCACTGAAGGCTTAGTGTTTGCAAGTATGGGTGGGATGTGGTTCACCACTTTTGTGGTGATCTTTGTGAGAGAATTGTAAGTCATACAATGTTTCTCAGCACAAGATTGCAAATACTTTAGGTACTTCCGTCTACAGTTCATAATATCATGAAAAAGATTCACAGAGAAAGGGATAATCTTGGGGTGTTCCAAGGGCAGAAACTGCTGCTAAATATATTTGACCATCAAGCCCTTAGGCAGTATTGTTTGAGAAACTGTCATGCTACCATGATGGACATAGCCAAATGGGCTCAGGAGTACTTTGGAAAATCATTGTCACTTAACATGTCCACCACTGCAACCTGAAACTTATTATGCAAAGAGGAAGTCATACACCAATCAGCCATAACATTAAAATAACTGACAGGTGAAGTGAATAACATTGATTATCTCAGTACAATGATATCTGTCAAGGGGTGGGATATATTAGACAGTGAATAACAGTGAGCACACAAAGTTGATGTGTTGAAAGCGAGACAAAAAGTGTAAGGAACAGAGCATCTCTGACAACGGCCAAATGGTGATGGCTATACAACTGGGTCAGAGCATCACCAAAACTGCAGGTCTTGTGTGCTACAGTATACAGTGGTTAGTACCTAGCAAAATTGGTCCAAGGAAGGGCAACAGGTGGACTGGTCACACTGTCATGTGCAGCCAAGGCTCACTGATGTGCATGGGGATTGAAGGCTAGCCTGTCTGGTCTGATCCCACAGAAGAGCTACTGGAGCAGAAATTGCTGCCAATTTTATGCTGATTATGATAGAAAGGTATCAGAACACACAGTGTATCACAGTTTGCTGTGTATGGGGCTACGCAGCTGCAGACCACTCAGAGTGCCCATGGTGAAACCTGTACACCACTAAAAACACCTACAATAAGCATGTGAGCATCAGAACTGGACCATGGAGCAATGGAAGAAGGTGGCCTCATCTGATGATCTAATCATGTTTTCTGCTATATCATATGGATGGTCAGGTGCTTGTATGTCAATTACCTCAGGCACCAGGTTGAACTAATGGAAGAAGGCAACCTGGTGCAGGAAGTGTGATGCTCTGGGCAATGTTCTGCTGGGAAATTCTGGGTCCTTGAATTCATGTGGATGCTACTTTGACACGTACCACCTATGTAAACATTGCTTCAGTGCAAGTACTCCCCTTCATGGCAATGGTATTCCCTAATGGTAGTGGCCACTTTCAGCAGGATAACAGTGCAAACATTGTTCAGGAATGAATTGAGAAGCATGGCAAAAGTTCAAGGTGTTGACTTGGCTTCCAAATTTCCCAGATCTCAGCTTGTTTTTGGAAAAACTTACATTGGATTGTATGTGCCAGTGAAAAGTGCAAAAACCAGCATCTATTATGGCATGGGGGTGCAGCAGTAGCCACTGCATTGGTGATCAAGCTATATGTATATATGAAGTTTCCATTCATGTGGAGGCTTATGTTGGTATTTTGAAGAAATGTATGTTGCTATCAAGACAACATCTTTTCCAAGGAACTGCATGTCTGTTTTTCAGCAGGACAATGCCAGACCTCTGTCTGCACAAGTTACAAGTGCAGATTGATTGGCCTGCCTGCAGTCAAGATCTGTCTCTTATTGAAAATGTTTGCTGCATCATGAATAGAAGAATCAGACAATAGTGACCACAGAATGTTGAGCAGCTCAAATCTTGTCCAGAGCAAGAATAGACAAACATTTCACTTGCAAAACTGCAACCATTAGTGTCTTCAATTCCCAAACAATTAAAAACTATAATTTAAAAAAATGTGATGTGACCCAGTGGTAACCCAACTTTTTTTGAATGTTTTGCAGGCATCAATTTCTAAATTGGTTTATATTTAACAAATAGAATTAAGTTCATCACTGAAAACTTTTTCTTTGTCCTTTTGTCTGTTAAATAAAACATAGAGTGAATTAACAAATTACAGATTTCAGGTCTTTTTGCATTTTAAGAAAGTGTCCCAACTTTTCTGGAAATGAGATTTGTATATAAATACATAAAATCATTCAATCTGTGGAATAACTGAATATACAAAAAACAGTTTCATATTTTTGAGAGGTGATTTGCTGGCCACAGCAGCATGCCCACCAAATTTAACTGAATTTATTTCAATGTTATTTGTATAGCACTTTTAACAATGGTCATTGTCACGAAGCAGTTTTACAAATAAATATATAAATTGTGTATATAAATTTTACATTTCTAAATGTATCCCACAGTATTCCATCTATTTTGCTGTTTTACATTTTGTTATAAAATGTTCATAGACACGCATGTTATTTTTTAATAAGTAGAATATACTGTATTTCATATACTACAGACAGACAACCTTGCTATTATCATTGGGTAAAGACAGTTAACTGTTCCATTTAATAGCTCTAGTGTTGCAATTTCATATATTAACATTTTTATTTCAGTAAAGTTGTATACCTTCCATTGGTAGTATTGATATTTTCCTGCTCTTGTACTGTGCTTGATATTTTTAAACATGCTGTAGACTACATATACAAGGGACCATTTTATAATGTGTGGGCCAGAGCTTAATATGAATAATTATACTACTTTATTTACCTTGACTGCATACATGTATATAGTGTTTTCCCTATTTTTGCACCTTGCTTACTGTGGTCTAAGTACTGGTGCTTAAGACAAACTGTGTGCATTATGAAAAAAGAAGAACTAAGAGGTTGTAAATAGCCAGCATCTGTTTTTTCCCCCATAGAGGATACATTTTTAAATGATGAATAAAATGTGCCAGTAAAGTATTATTATTATTATTATTATTATTATTATTATTATTATTATTATTATTATTATTATTAATATTATTATTATTATTATTATATTAACCCATTTTATTTTTTATCAAATATCTTGAAGTAATTTTGTCATTTGTGTTAAAATGTAAGCTGTGTATAATTTCACAACAATATGTGGACACAATTTGGCAATTTTCCTAGCAGTATTCAAAACTTTTTTTATGTGCATATGGACAGTTTTATAAGTCATTCTGTAGAAAAAATAGGTACTGTTTGTATATTGTTGTTGTGTTATTGTTTTCAAAGTGTTATGATTTCCTGAGGAGTGTTACATTTCCTGAGGAAAGGAACAGTGTGGGGGGCCTCTTGCTTTTTATATTTAAAATATTTACATATACTTAAATACATTATCCATCACTAGACTATTTAGGAGAGCAATCCAAGCAAAGGGGAATTAGGGTGTATTAAGACAAAGTGCATAGCACCACCAGATGAAATTTAAAACCAGAATGTTTTTGTAACAAACCACAATAAATGTTTGTAAGTGCTTAATAAAAATTAGATAACATGCATGGCATGTCTAAGCAGCCTGTCTTGTGAGTAACATGCAAGTATATTCTCCTGCTGCATGCATTCAGTTAAATTTATTACACCACATACAGATCACTCACTAAAATTATACTTACTACTACTTAATATACTATACTATTAAAAATAGGTTAGCAGATAAAACATTGTATGAATTGTGATGATGACACTGACCAGTGAAATGTACAGACATTTTTCCATGTCACTGACTTGTAATAGTTTGGCAATTGTTTTCAATTCCAGTCAACCAGTTTTACAGACAATACTGAACTTTGAAACAAAAATTAAACATTTCTACACAAAAATTTTAAATTATTAACAGTAAAAATCAACTGTGTGTATGATTCAGTGTGACCACAGTCTGCCTCTAAAGCTGCACTTAAGCCCGGTGGTTTACCTTTCATTATGTCAACAAAGTATAGATTTATGCAGAGCCATAAAGGGGTCCTTGGAGGGGCAGATGTTCAGACTTACAGAAGTTTACATGGATCTAGCATTTAAAAAAAAAAAACTACAGCATAACCTGCAGAACATAAACTATGCCATATTACATGGTTAGCTTGTTATGTATGAAATTATGTAATTATGTCAAGATTACATTTATCTCAGGCTATACCTGGACCATTACTTTTTCAGAATAATAATTAAGACTATGAAATACATGAAATTGAACAAGAAATGTACAAGGCAAATCAAAACAATTTTATATTTCTTAACACTAAATGCATAAAATACCTAACAACAATGTGAATCATGGTCAATATAGCATGGCATCAACATTTCACCCAGTTTTGCCTGTTGTCAGTGCATGTGAGATAAAGAAAAGAGGATATTAAACTAGTGAAAGACAGCTAAGGGTCACAATGTTCTTCAGTATTTTGAAAAAAAAATCACATCAGTAGTCAAAGACTGTTTACAGTATGTCAGCAAAAACATCAGTGTTAATCAATTTTATAGTGCCATGACAAAGTATTTGCCACTTCCCAATTTCGTGTATTTCTGCTAATTTGTCACATGAAATGTTTCAGATCATCCAACTCATTTTAATTTCAGATAAAGACAAGATGATTAAACACAAAATGCAGCTTTAAAATGATCATTCCATTTACTGAAGATAAAGATTGATTCAAAACCTTTATCACCCATGTGAAAAAGTAATTGCCCCCTAAACCTAATATCTGGTTGTGCCACCGGCAATCAAATGTTTGTGATAACTTGTGACGAGTCTTTTACATCACTGTGGAGGAATTTTGTCCTACTCTTCTCTGCAGAATTGTTTTATTTCAGCTACACTGGAGGGTTTGTGAACATGAACTGCCCATTTTAGGTCTCACCACAGCATCTCAATGGGATTCAGGGCAGGACTTTGACTCCACTCCAAAACCTTCAGACATTTGTCCTGCTGTAGAACCCAACTGCAATTGAGCTTTAGGTCACAACTGACAGGTGGACATTCTGTCAGTGCTGGTTTCTGTGTGTGACCCAGGCATTATGTGCAGGATTAACATCTTTTCCTGTAGAAGAGATGGGGACTCAAGTTTGCGACTCGGACTCGAGTCGCACTTAAGTTGCGCACACAGAGTCTTCAGACTTGACTTGGACTCGTGCCCTAAAGACTTCAGACTCGACTCGGACTAGTGTTTTGGGACTCGTGAACAATCTTTGGGACTCGTGAACAATCTTTGTCTTATATTTTTGGCGTATTAACATTGAGGAGATTTGCTTCCGTTTTGTCATGGTAACCATGGTAACCATATTACGCGGGTGCACGCCTCACGCACTAGTCTCAGATGACGATAACACTATGACGACCAGCACACCTGCAGCTGTACCCTATGCAGGGACATAGCAAACGGGAGGATGTGGGTGTTTCAACACCCCCACTTTTGCTGAAACACGATTTCATTCCCCACTTTTATCAGATTAAAACGATACTAAAATATGCTACGTAGGGCTCAGCAACCCTAGGCACGCGTGCACACAAACATACACACACAAGCACGTGCGCTGAGCAGACGAATGTTAGTGCAAAGCCAAACCTAAGTGGGTGTTTTCACTCATTCTCTTGCTATATAATAAAGTCCTATCATAGGACTGTGTTTTGAAAAAGTTGTTAAGCATATTTGTTATTAGGGCAAAGCCATGTTGATCAGCATCCAATTAGACATGTATAACGTGATGACGTCAG
>JAOVVH010000033.1:9479533-9489836 GCA_028566435.1 Scorpiodoras heckelii | reverse complement strand
AGGCCCTACACCATACTAATAAATTATTGTGGTCTAAAACCAGGTGTTTCAGTTTCATTGTCTAACCCCTGTAGTACAATGGTAAGGAATGAAAACTTATGCCACTTGATATTGAAAAACATAAAAAATGTACTCTTTTTTAAGCTTGTTGCTCTGAATATTACCCTTGGGGCAACATTGTACCATTGTGGAACAGCCTATAAGAATGAATGTGTTAAAGATTGTAAGCATAGTCCAGCAAACTTTACATCAATCTGTAACACCATATTATCATAACACTCTTCAAAACAAGAAAGTGAGCCACATTTCAATGTTTGCACTGAGGAATCTTAGATTAGATTTTTCCCCTCTATATCTGTGAATAACCACTGTTTCAATTCCAGTGTAGCTTGTCAATACACACACAGCCTAGGGTATCATGACATGTTAACCCACTGTCCTATGCTTTACCTACAATTTGCTGCCATGTTTTTGGTCCAGTTGTTCAAGTAGAGGGTTGGTCACAGCCAGTTAATTATGAAATGAAACATTGTGAAACATCAATGTCATAAAACATTTCCATCCTGATGGGAGTGGTCTCTTCCAGGATGATGGAATGAATCACTGAATGATTTGTTGAGGATAAAAACAATTGCATTCATAGTCACAAGATCTCAATGCAAATGAACACATATGGGAAATTTTGGAGTGATGTTGCAGCACACTCAACCACTATCATCATCATATAAACTGAGGGAATATATTTTGGAAGAATAGTGTGGCGACCGCCACTGAGCTGAAGAAGTCTTGGCTGCTTCAGGATGTTTTGGGCAAAGTCATGGCCATCTCCCAGCATGCATCATGACACACCGGGTTTTTGTGCTCACCATGAGCGTAAAGTGTGTTGTTGTGTATTCCCCCTTTCCCTCTCTCTTAGTCTATATTCTCCTTTCTCCCTTTGTTGTGCTTTGTTCTTAAATAACATGTTCTGTTAAAAGAGCAAAAAAGGGTGGGAAATGGCTTCTTTCTACAACCCCTCCACACCATCGTCACAATAGTATTCAATTAATTGCACTAAAGCTGTATTGTGGCTCATGGATTGAATTATTTCTTAAATCATAATATGTTTTTGCTGGTAATGGTAATTTTGCAATTCTTACACAACAACAACAACTCCCTAGATCTTAGAAGTTTAAGGAGGCCTTAAAAGTGCACACATTTTTAAAACATTATCTTCACTATAGGCTCACATACTTTATAGACATAGTTTACGATTTTTAAATGCACTCTAACTATAAGAATGTATTGCAGTGACCAGTAAGGACCAATCAGAAGCAGCATGTTCCCAAGAAAGTCTTATATTGCTCTTTTACACACAACACCTGCTAATACAGGCGGAATAGGAACATGGGAGCGATGCCCTTACCCCTTTTCTTCCCCAAAATCATTCTCCAGTAAACCCTTCCCGCTCATGGTAGGTGCACACCAGCTGCAAGGCATGCTGGGAACACACTCACCCAATGCATAACCCCACCCCTGAACACACACACAGAGTGACTGCCCCCCCATAAAGCATTATATACCAAAATTATGGTCAGAGACAGAATTATAAGGTGATTCTCTGTTGAATTAGGTTTCGTTTTTGAAAAGTGAATCAACGTTGATACCATGATGTTTCAACGTCTTGCTTTTCAACGCAAGCTTTTTCATTCTACACCGTACTTAATTTGGCATCCACATATATTATATGCTAGATTGTAATTAAATCAATTTTTTACATATTTCATGTATGTACATGGTATACCTACAACTCTGGCTGAATGTGTAAATCCATAGAAAGAGATGGTACTTGCTGAATACGTGTTGTAATTTAAATGAAAAGACATTCTTTCAGTCATATTTCCAAACTGTTTTATTTTATTGCAAGAATAAGTTGTTTAATTTTGTATAGTGGGGGGACAACTTTATAAGATGCTATATAAAAATTTTAAGTATGTAAAAAAAAAAAAATTCTTCAATTACAAACATATAAGCATATAGTATATGTGGATGCCAAATTGTGTACGGTGTAGAATGAAAAAGCTTGTGTTGAAAAGCAACACGTTGAAAAAAACATCACGGTATCAACGTTGATTCACTTTTAAAAATGAAACCTAATTCATCGGTGAACCAACCTTCACTCCTGACAGTGATTCAATGGTGAATAACCGTTGAAATGCCAGCTGGGTAAAGCAAAATTTGAATGGTGCATCAAAGTTGAAATATCAACGTTGATTTATAAGTAATTTGTTAACTTTTTACAACATTTAACATTAACCATTTTTTCATTGTTTATTCAACATTGAAACAACAACTGACATTATTTCAACTACATTTCAACGTTGAAGGTCGGTCAGATGCCAGCTGGGAAAACACAGCATGCAGTGAATGTGGAGTCATGAGGAAACCAATACATAGCTTAGATCGATAAATTATGATTTTAGAGTGAATAAATTTGCAGTCTTGCTGAAGTATAATTTATTATTTTGAACCAGTTCAGGTGGTTCTACATGCTACTGAACAATAGGGTGTATTTATGTTTTCCTACCTATCAATTGTATTTCTTGGTGTCCTCTGAGGATATGGGTAATAAAAAATAAAAAAGAGAGTGGGAATGTGTACTTTCTTTTTTCCCATGAATGTACCTAAACAGTTATGTAGTTATATGAATAGCTACCAACTTTTTCCCATGACTAAATGTACACTATAGAGACAAAAGTGTCCAGACACATCTCTTAATCAATGAATTCAGGTGTTTCATGGAGTCACATTGCCACAGGTGTATAAAATCAAGCACCCAGCCATGCGAGCTCACTGAATTTGAGTGTGCTACTGTAATAAGATGCCAACATTGCAACAAGACAGTTCATAAAATTTCTTCCCTCCTAGAACTTTCACAATTAGCTGTGAGTGGTATTATTAAAATGTGAAAGCATTTAGGAACGACAGCAACTCAGCCACGAAGATGCAGACCACGTCCTTACAGAGTGGGGTCACTCACTGCTGAGGCACATAGTGCATAATAGTCATAATGCTCTGTTGTCTCACTAACTGCAGAGTTCCAAATCTCTTTTGGCACTAAGATCAGCCCAAAAACTGTGCACCAGATGCTTCATGGCATGGGTTTGCAGCTGCATGCAAGCCTTACATCACCAAGCATAATGCCAAGAGTTGGATCTAGTGGTGTAAACACAGTGCCACTGGACTCTGGAGCAGTGGAAACATGTTCTGTAAAGTGACAAATCATGCTTCTCTATCTGGTAGTCTGATGGATGAGTTTTTTTTAGGTGATTGTCATGAGAACATTACCTGCTTGACTGCACTGTGCCAACTGTAATGCTTGGTGGAGGAGGGATAATGCTATGGGGTTCTTTTTCAGGGTTTGGGCTAGGACCCTTAGTTTCAATGAAATGAAGGGAAATCTTAATGCTTCAGCATACCAAGCCATTTTGGACAATTGTATACCTCCAACTTTGTGGGAACAGTTTGGGGAAGGCGCTTTTCTGTTCCTGCATGACTGTACTTCAGTGCACAAATCAAGGTCCTTAAAGGCGTGGTTGGATGAGTTTGGTGTGAAAGACCTTGACTGGCCCACATGGAACCCTGATCTCAACCCTATTAAATATCTTTGGGATGATTTAGAACAGATATTGTGAACCAGACCCACTTATCCTTCATCAGTGTCTCACCTCACAAATGCTCTTCTGGATGAATGGGCAAAAATTCCCACAGACACACTTTAAAATCTTGTAGAAAGCTTTCTCAGAGTAGTGGAATGTGTTTTAACTGTGAAGGGAGGAATGTAATGTCATAAAAGCTTGTGTAGATGTAATTTGTGGGTGTCCGAATACTTTTGTCCATATAGTGTATGCAAGATCTGGCTGAGTTTAATAGAATCACCACACTCATCTACAAGCACCAACTCCCTGAATGCATTGTGGACTACAAACACAATGGCCAAACGCTCCAGATCCCTGCATGCATGTTCAAGTTCACCTAATTGCTAACCAGACACATACCTAAACCCAATCATGGCATGCCTATAAAAGCATGCTGCACCGAAGAGTCAGTGTGAAGAATTCATCTAGTACAGTTTTGGCTAGTGGTACCAAGTACCACTTTTTTTTTTGCAAGACCTTTGGATATTCTGACCTAGTGCCTGTGCATATAAGTTTGATATTACCTCTGAAACCAGTTTTTATCTAATCTCCAAGTCTATACAGTTTGTGGTTGTTTATATTTAAGTGAGTCCAAATGTCCCTACAAATATAGGAATAGCTGGCAGTTTTGACTTTGACCTTGACAGCATTTATTGAAAAAACTAAAAGACCTATAAGTTTTCCTTCTGGTTACAGAGAGTAAGGTTAGAGTTAAATGTAGACATAGACTCTTTGAGGGGTGGTGGGGTGGTTGGGGTAGAAAGAGACATAGCAGGTGTGCACTCATGCTCCCATGCACATAGATGAGGATGACTTGGTGTGTGAGACAGATGAGTTTCATCTCTTTTTCTCACTTTCCACATCTTGCCCCTCGGTCTCAATCCAACTTTCTCTGTATCACTCTCTGTATCTTTCTGTCTCTATCCACTATTTATACTCTGTCACTCTCTTGCTTCCTCTCTCTCCGTTTCTTAATCTCTCTTGCTTCTTTTTCAATTCTCTGACTCCTCTGCCCCATCCACACTTTTCTGCTACATCTCATGCCATCCAATTCTTTTATCTCCTCTGTCTCTATCCACCCCTTCTTAACCTTTCCATCTTTTCTCTCTCACTCATTCCCTTCCCCTCTTGATCTTACCTTTTTGTCTCTCTCTTAGCTCTGTGAACTCTTATCTCACCTTTCTCACTTACTGCTCTATCTCCACTCTCTCATTTGCTCCCTCTTTTCTTATTTCTCTGTGTAGTGATTTGAAGCATGAACTGGAGGAGGAGGGTGCACGCTGTCTGCTGCTAGCCAAACAGCATGGCTTTAATGAGCAGTGCTGCATTCGTTGCTGTGGGCCATTCGGCTTCTTTCTTAAGCCACGTCGCATCTGCCTTGACTGTCAATACAATGTCTGCAAAGCCTGCTGTTCCTACAACCAGAATGAGAACACCTATATCTGTGCATTTTGCCACAAGAGCAGGTCAGTAAACACACAAACACCATCCCTCTCTGTCTCTGTATACTGTATTCTCTCTCTCTCTCTCTCTCTCTCTCTCTCTTTCTAGTAAACACACACACACACACACACACACACACACACACAAACACACACACACACACACACATCACATGGTCATGTGCATGCACCTGCAGAAACTTAAAAGCATTGTTCAGTTTGTTTATATTCACTTTGAATATATGGGGTTGTGAAGGAGCAGTACACTTGTGGGGTTAGAGAAACAGGGGCTACACATGAGTGTCCCATCCAAGGTGGTTCCATAAACAAGCATGTTCCAGAGACACTAGGAAACAAACACATGCACACCTGCACCTACAAAAGATGTAAAATCTGTGCACAAAACAGTGTGGATATACTTGTACAGGGTTTGCACACATTGCTGTGTATTTATTATATGTGTGACATGAGGGGCTTCTTCAGATGAAGAAGAGAGAACAGGACTCCTGCATGTGATGGGTAGAGTAAGGAATAGAGGAAAGGTGCATGAACAGATAAAGGAAGAGGTGATTTGATACAGCTTTGTAGACATGGAAAGAGAGACAGAATATATACATACATACATACATGCATACATATACACACATGCACTGCATTTGAACCACACACACAGAGGCAAAGTGCTTTCATCCACCCCACTATTCTTCCATCTCTCTTCTCTCTTTTCCACTCTTTCCCCTTTGGTCTTTCTGCCTGAAACAGTCAGTATTAATGATATTACTGGTTGGCATTTTGATTTTGTAGTCAGTTATTTCAGTACAGTGACAACTATAAATTTGGTTAGATGTTTACATTATTATTATTATTATTATTATTATTATTATTATTATTATTATTATTATTATTATTATGAATTGCTTTATTGAGTGATATGCAAAGATTTAGATTTCCAAATATTACTTTACAACAAAAAATGGAAATGTTACAGAAAAATGTTTGAATGTTAGTAAATGAAGTAACATACTACATAACATACTGCATACATAGATTTGCTGGGTCAAAAGTATGTGTGACAGTCATAGTCTCCAGAAGAACTCTGACGGAAAGCGGCTCAGTAAAACTTACGGGCAAATTTTCTTATAAAACAGCAGAAATTGTACCTTGGAACATTAATTAAGAAAAATTACTAACACCAATTATTAACATCCTTTAGTTTATTATTTTTCTGCACTTTTATGTAAAAACATGGTTTGCATAATTGAAACAATTTTTAATCTGTGTTAATTTTATACATATATATGTACAGAGAAAAAAATGCCCAAATTGATATAATTTCATGCAAAACTCCAAAAATTGGCCGGACAAAATTATTGGCACCTTTTCAAAATTGTGGGTAAATAACTTTATTTCAAGCATGTGATCTTCTTTTAAACTCACCTGTAACTAGTAACAGGTGTGGGCGATATAAACATCACGCCCAAAACCAGATGAAAAGGAGAGAAGTTGACTCAGTCTTTTTATTGTGTGTCTCTGTGTGCCACACTAAGCATGGAGAACAGAAAGAGGAGAAGAGAACTGGCTGAGGACTTGAGAACCAAAATTGTGGAAAAATATCAACAATCTCAAGGTTACAAGTCCATCTCTAGAGATCTTAATGTTCCTTTGTCCACCTTGCACAACATAATCAAGAAGTTTACAACCCATGGCACTGTAGCTAATCTCCCTGGATGTGGACGGAAGAGAAAAATTGATGAAAGGTTGCAACGCAGGATAGCCAAGATGGTGGATAAGCAGCCCCAATCAAGTTCCAAAGAAATTCAAGCTGTCCTCAGGCATCAGTGTCAGCGCGAACTTTCCGTCGACATTTGAATTAAATGAAACGCTATGGCAGGAGACCCAGGAGGACCCCATTGCTGACACAGAGACATAAAAAGCTAGACTGCAGTTTGCCAAAATGTACGTGAGTAAGCCAAATCCTTTGAGGAAAATATCTTGTGGAAAGATGAGACCAGGATAGAACTTTTTGGTAAAGCATATCATTCTTCTGTACTTACAGTTAAACATTGTGGAGGTTCAAAGATTTTTGGGGCTGTTTTGCTGAATCTGGCACTGGGTTCCTTGACTGTGTGCAAGGCATCATGAAATCTGAAGATTACCAAAGGACTTTGGGTCACACTGTAGGGCCCAGTGTCAGAAAGCTGGGTTCGTGTCCTAGATCATGGGTCTTCCAGCAGGACAATGACCCCAACCATACTTCAAAAAGCACCCAGAAATGGATGGAAACAAAGCACTGGAGAGTTCTGAAGTGGCCAGCAATGAGTCCGGATATAAATTCCATTGAACACCTGTGGAGAGATCGTAAAATTGCTGTTTGGAGAAGGTACCCTTCAAATATGAGAGACCAGTTGACAGGCGTAAGAAGCTTGTTGATGGTTATAGGAAGTGATAGATTTCAGTTATTTTTTCTAAAGGGTGTGCAACCAAATATTTAGTTGAGAGTGCCAATAATTTTGTCCAGCCCATTTTTGGAGTTTTATGTGAAATTATATCGATTTAGTTTTTTTTTCTCTGTTTTTTGTGTTGTTCCAATACACACAAAGAAAATAAACGTGTATAACAAAACATGTAATAACAATATTTTTCTGGGAGAAATACTTCATTTTCTGTAAAAATTTAACACTTTCGGCCATGACCGTATTTTGAATTTATGCCTAGTGTCTGGATAGATAGATAAGGCCTATCCTTATTTTGGAACATATAGATGGGTAATCACTAGTGCTGTCACAGTATTTTTTTTATTGCACGTTAATCATGGTTTTAACACATATTTTAATGTGTTGTACATGCAGGTTGGGAGTCACGCGTTTTGATTGTTGTTTTTTTTCCCAGTCAGTAGCATAGTCAATAACGTCAACTCACGCATCGTTAACACTGCATAGAGATATTATTGTAGACAATATATATCACACACCCCTAGTTCATAGACGTTTCATCACCTTTATTTCAAAAGTGCCTACAGCATAGAAAATTAGTCTGAACAGCATTGCTTATCATGTTAAATGTTAACAGCCGAGTGCTGTCTTGTAGAAAACAACCAACGTAATCAAAGAGGCTGTCCGCTGTTGATGACGTTGCAGGGCATTTCAAATAGAGCCGTTTTAGTGACTGAGTTCCCTATGAAGAGCCCTTGGGATTCTGTACCCTGTGCAGTGTGTAGGGAGCAGGGATATAGCTTAGGGACACTTGCTACTGGAATGCAGCCTAAAACGGGTAACTTAACGGTCAATTTCGGAATATATGTATTCGCTCAGGGCGCTTCTGGTTTGCGTAATTAAACTAATTTGTAATCTGCGTTAAAATTTTTATTTGTGTTAATTTTTTTAATCGCGATTACTTCTTTAACATGTTAACCTGTTAATTTGACAGCACTAATAATCACCTGGCTAGTGGTTATGAAATGTATAATAGTGTAGAAAAACTGAGCTTGCCTTGATGTAGTGGAAGCACCATGGAAACTCTCAATCTTAAGAAAATTATTTAGTTGATCAAGAAATGTTTACCATCTCACAGATGTCTCCCGGAGCCAGGAAGTCTAGGAGACGGGATAAGTCTAGGTAATCATTTATGACTGACCAGACCCCCTTGACACCTAAGTCAACAAATCCATACAAAGGAATCTGTGAACTGTTTCCTTTCTTCACTTTACGATCTGGAACCTTCAAATTTATAGTGGGAAAGGACAGACTGCAAGTCTCCCAAATTCCATACTTGACTTCAAAATAAAATTTTCTTTTAAGGCATTACTCCCTAGCCACAGAAATAAAGTAATGAAGAGGCTATTTTGAATTTTGAATTTTAGTTTCAAAAATTCTAATAAACATATATTTTTTTTCTTGGAACTAAAATAAGACATGATTCTAGGATTAAACTTTCCGTCTGTTTATTTAGACACATTAGTTTAGGTATCCATTTATGAGATAACAATTCATGAAATACTTTGAATGATATTAATAATGTACATGTATCCTTTCCTTGTCTTTTTGTTTGCTGTTACTATTGATGATATTTTTGATATTGTTATTAAGTTCTTGTTAAGTACATGAGACCATCCCACACAGAGAGAATATGATTGGGGTGATCATGGAACAGATTTAATACGTTTCTTAAGCTATATGTGTACATGATGTGTGATAGTGTTGTGACTATCTCAATTAATGAATCTCCCTCACACCCCACACACATGCACACACACCCAGACACACACGCACACACATAGACACACACACACCCTTGTCCCCCTCCTAGGTCAAAGTGAGTGCTGCTGCTGTAAAATCTATGGAGGTGTCAAAACACAGAGAGTTTAGGAACTGCCCTCAGGATCAAGTCTGAAACCTGATTGGCTTAGAAGTCACAGAATATACATGTTTAGTTTCAAACCAGACTCAAACCTATAAATAAGGGATGATTTTTCGTTACAATAGAAATGGAAAGAAAAGGGAAGAAGAAGGAGAAAGAGGAGAGAAAAAGAGGAGAAATGAAGTGAAGAGAGTTAAAACGTCCATTACAAAAGCTATGATGGGGCGAGGAGAGCAACAATAAGAAGTTCATCACAAAAGTTCATTAGTGAAGTGAAGTGAGCAACGGAAGGAAGTTAAGAAGTTGGTTTTGAAGTTAGCCTTCAACACGTCAACCCTTGAAGAATCTCTAAACTACCGCTATCTAACCAAGAGTGAGCCTCCAGAAGTTTTGAAGATTTTATTTTGTTCATTTAGACAATTTTCTGTTTGTGTTTAGTGCGTTATAGATATCTTTACTTCTCAGTAATAAAAGCCATTCGGACTCCAGTGCACTCGAGACTTTCACGTGTATAGCTACGAGGTCCAGCGAAGATTTCAACAACTGTTACAGACTCTACAGACTGCTACCGTCTCTCTCACCAACGCTGGTAACCGAAAAGGTGAAATACGCTTTTCAAATCATGAGCCACCAGTGAGAGTTACGTCACACCGGCGCTGAACGCGCTTTCATCAACTCGCCGAACCCTGCGAGTCACTCTCCAAGATTCCTGCATCCTACGAGCCTCGGAGCGGCTGGACCCAGCAGGTGCACTTTGTTAAAGCTCACGTTCTGTCTCGAGTTCTTTAAATTATCTTCACTATTACTGATAAGTAAAGTAGTACATAT
>JAOVVH010000033.1:9438351-9450133 GCA_028566435.1 Scorpiodoras heckelii | reverse complement strand
CAGTGGGAAGTAAAATGACAGAAAAACTTCTATCGAACAATTATGATCTGAACCATTCCAGTGGTTCCCAATACCAATAAGTAACTAAAGGCCTTGTTCACATTTTCTAATATTAATGTTCCTGAGTCCACCGTCAGAAGAACAATGAACAACAATGGTGTGCATAGCAGGGTTGCAAGGAGAAAGCCACTGCTCTCCAAAAAGAACATTGCTGCCTGTCTGCAGTTTGCTAAAGATCGCATGGACAAGCCAGAAGGCAGAAGGCTGCAACAATGTTTTGTGGTCAAATGAGATGAAAATAAAACATTTTGGTTTAAATGAGAAGAAGATGAAAATAAAACATTTTGGTTTAAATGAGAAGTGTTATGTTTGGAAAAATTTAAATACTGCATTCCAGCATAATAGCCTTATCCCATCTGTGAAACACAGTGGTCGTAGTACTATGGTTTGGGTCTGCTTTGCTGCATCTAGGCCAGGATGACTTGCCATCATTGTTGGAACAAAGAATTCAGAACTATACCAAAATTGCCAAGTCATAGTCCTGAGTTTAATCCAGTAGAAATGTTGTGGCGCTGAAGCAAGCACTTCATAGGAGGAAAGCCACCAACATAATATAGTTGAAGTTTTGTATGGAGGAATGGGTTAAAATTCTTCCAAGGGTCATGTGTATGACTAAACTATTACTGGAAATGTTTAGCTGCAGTCATTGCTGCACAAGGCCACACTAGATAAAATGCAAAGGTTCAAATACTTTTGCCACTCACAGATATGTGATATTGGATCATTTTCAATAAATAAATGACAAAGCAAATGACCAATGATCTCAGTAAATAAATGAGCAAGTCTGATATTTTTGTCTCATTTGTTTGATTTGGTTCTCTTTATGTACTTTTAGGACCTGTGTGCAGAAATATAGACAATTCCAAAGGGCTCACAAACTTTCAAGCACCACTGTACTTTTGTTTGTTTCTTCTTAATTTTTTCTTATTTCTTTTTATTTAAGTCATGTATTTAATTAAAGACTTGTGCAATGGTATTGTTGGTGCTCCAATTTCCTAGAATGTAATTTTGTTCTGTTTGTGTTCATTCAAGATATTTGGCTGAGCGAGAGGGCTGAGATTGGAAACAATAGTTTTCATTACATGGATACAAATTTTTTTCTAGTTGCAGGGAATCAAGTACTCCATAAATGTCAAACCACATAGAATTGTGCCTTTCATTTGCTATATCAGGATGCATGTTTGTCTTTTAATGCAAATTTATGTTGCTCAGCCTCATACCTTAGATTCCTCACGTCAGCAGAGGAGAAAGCTGCCTGCTCCACCTGCCATAGGTACATTGCATCTTCTGCATGTTCAAAGCTTCATTGTTGTTCAGCTATCAAATCTGCATGAAATTGGTTATGTGCAACTGATGTTCATAGATATTGTTTCCATGCAGATAATATTTACTAGCGCTATTCCTTAGTACTTTCAATGCAAAAGCAAAATGTATCCAGCAACAGGTTTTTACAGAAAATGGCATCATTACATAAAACATTTTAATGTAAAAATTAATGTAAAGAAATGCTATAAAACAAGATGCTTTTAAAAAGTAATACAATAAAATATTCTGCATCTGTAAAAAACTACTAACAAGTGCTGTAAACAGGAATATAGTTAATATTTTGTATGACAGTCATTTGCCTTTAAAAAATTCAGTGCACTTTTGGGTGCACTTTCCTAGTTTGTTAAGGACATTTGCTGGTACATTTTACTAGCATCTTGGAGAATTTGCAACAGTTAATCTGTATAAGTTGGCTATCACAATTCTGTTTTTGCAGATTAAACCTGACAGCGAACATTATATTTATTGTCTGTAAGTGCTCTGTTGCATAATTTTACTTTATTTACTGACATACAAACATTTTTCTGTAATATTTAAGTAATGTTTAGAATGTTTAGAAATCTAATATACTGTTTAGAAATCTAAAAAGTATTTACTTCCACAATAATGCAGAAATCACAAACCTGGTTAACAAAACAATATGAAATGTACATTTTTCATTGTCTGATTGTTATGTGGGTGGTTCTTTTTATTACCCATTATGTAGCTGGCTACTATAATATAAATTCATTTCACAGTGCACTCTTCAAAAGCACTTAACCAATGATACAGCAAACTGTTGCTTTCACCTAATATTTGAGACTTTGCTAGTATGAGCTTCTCTTTAACCTTATTCTGTTGTTCCATGACTGTGTTGCACCTCACTGTATCATCAAAGTAATTGTTTGTGCATGCGCACTTGTGCACTTGCATATGTGAATGTCAATCAATGCTAATCCCTGATTAGATGATTTTCAGTGAACAACACCTCCCACTCCCATTACACTGATGGTGTTCAGAGAAGTGTTAAAAAGTAAGAAGGTGTGCTTCTAAATGCACCAGTCTCAGCAAGTGGCACATAGTCCATTAGAGAGACTGAATTATTCAATAGTATCCTTTCTTTCACTCTCCTTACTTTCTCTTCCTTTCCTCTTCTGTCTGTTTTCTAAAGAGCTCCCTTTTAATTTGTATGGCTCTTTGGGTCTATAACTGATGATGGCGACTCACCATTATTCATTCACCTTTAGCTGCAGGGTTTTTTTGTGAAAGTCACCCTGCAGACTTTCTAGTGCACTATTTTAGGAGATTTGCCATTTTGTTGCCATGTCCAAAAGCATAGTAGATAAGATGCAGTGCACTTACACCGATCAGCCATAACATTAAAACCACTGACAGGTGAAGTGAATAACATTGATTATCTCACTACAATGTCATCTGTCAAGGAGCGGGATATATTAGGCAGTGAATATCAGTGAGCACACAAAGATTATGTGTTGAAAGTGAGAAAATGGGCAAGTATAAGAAACTGAGCAACTTTGTCAAAGGTCAAAGTGTTATGGCTATACAGCTGGGTCAGAGCATCTCCAAAACCTCTAGGTCTTGTTGGGTGTTCCTGGTATGCAGAGGTTAGTACCCACCATAATTTGTCTATGAAAGGGCAACAGGTTGACCAGTGACATTGTCATAGGCAGCCATGACTCACTGATGCGCATGGGGATTGAAGGCTAGCCTGTCTGGTCTGATCCCATAGAAGATCTACTGCAGCAGAAATTGCTGGAAAATTTAATGCTGGTTATGAGAGAAAGGTGTCAGAACACAGTATACGACAGCTTGCTGCATATGGGGCTGTACGTCATCAGGCGGATGAAGATGTTAGGTGGCCTTTAGATCCACCCCATCATGCATTGCAGTTTTTAGCAAGTTTCTTAAATAGAAACCAGTTAAATACAAAACAAACAGCTTTGTTTAACTTCGAAACATTACTATTCATTATATTTTACGTTTGTTTAGGGATTACAAAGATGTTTTTTAATTAAAGAAATTTCACACCATGATAAGGGTGTATAGCAAAATTAAGAGAGATATATAAGGATAATAAGTAGCAACAATCATATATATGGGCGGCTTTTAAAAAACTATCAGCACAAGTTGCAGAAAGTCACATGTTAATCAAATTACACGGTAACATGGGGGGGCACAACGGCACCGGAGGGGGCCCTGCACGGCCGGGGGAGGGCCCTGGGCCCTGGTGCAACTAACCTGGTGCAAGTTCTGCTGGGAAACCTTGGGTCCTGTAATTCATGTGGATGTTACTTTGACACCTACCACCTACCTAAACATCGTTTCAGACCAAGAGCACCCCTTCATGGCAACGGTATTCCCTAATAGCAGTGGCCTCTTTCAGCAGTCTAACACTGCAAACATTGTTCAGGAATGAATTGAGAAGCATAACAAAGAGTTCAAGGTGTTGATTTGGCTTCTAAATTCCCCAGATCTCAATCTGATCAAACATCTGTAGAATGTACTGGACAAACAAATCCAATACATGTAGGCCCAACCTTGAACCTTACAAGACTTAAAGGATCTGCTGCTGATATCTTGGTGACAGATACCACAGCACACCTTCAGAAGTTTTGGTGAGTCTATGTCTCAATGGGTCAGAGCTGTTTTGGTGACACAAGGTGACACAATATTAGGCAGGTGATTTTAGTGGTATGGTTGATTGTGGTATAAAATCCCACAATGCAATTGAATAGGTTCCTGTCCAAATTATACCTAGCAGGTATAGAAGATCCATAATGTACTTTGTTGTATGAAGAGAATGGTGTGCCATTTTAGCTGGAGGATATTTTTTGTTAAGCATTTGTGCAGAAATTACAGTGATAACACTTGCACTTAATTCATATAATGATTTATTTTAATTTTATGCTTGTAAAAGAGTCTTAAGTGTGGAATCACATCTGATTCATGATGCCACTCTTCTTCCAATTCTAACTTCATCAGATGTGGGTCTGGGAACTACTACAATATTTGAAATCTCTGTCCTAAAACAAGTTTCTTTCTCTCCAGAAAAGTCAGAGGCAGAGTCAAGATCTTTGCAGCCATGACAGTAACAGACACAACCTTCATCCTGGTCTGTGAACTTCAAACAGATCTAGCTCCATCTTGTCACTTCCTTCTACTGACCACCAGGCCCACACCAGTAGTTTGACACAAATGTCTGTTCCTATACAGCTCCTCAGCCTTCACCAGTCTCACAAAAAAAAATCCCAATGAAATAAGAGGGATTTTATTGGGTTCCATATGAATGAAGTTGCCAGCCTTCACCCATCTGTCTGAAGCATATTGGAATTTGTAGTGTTTTCTTGGTGCAAACTCGTTCTCTCTGTTGGATGTTACTCCAGAGCCCCTGAACATTTATAACCAAACACTTACTTACTACACTTCTGTGCTCTGCCTCCCAGGGAATCATTCAGTTCCTTTTGCCTTAAATTAGAGTACACTCCTCAACACAACATCACAGAGACTATATTCACAGATGCTACATATACATCAAGTTTTACATGTGAGATTGTTGTAAATATCACACTGTCATACATTTTGGAAATTTGTTGTTGAAGTGTAATAGGTGTTTGAATTCTGGTTCTGTATGTTGGCAGTGTGACAAAAAATATTTGTGTTTGATCTCTGTTCCCAAGAGGACAAACTACATTGGTAAGAATATTATATACAGTTAGGCCCAGAAATATTTGGACACTGACACAATCTTCATGATTTGGGCTCTGCATGCCACCACATTGGATTTCAAATGAAACAACTGAAATGCAATTGAAGTGTAGACAGGTTTAATTCAAGGGGTTGAACAAAAATATACTATGAAATGTTTAGGAATTGCAACCATTTTTTCTACAAAGCCTACTCATTTCAGGGGCTCAAAAGTAATTGGACAAATTAACATTTTAGGTCATTGTCTATCTGTACTGTGAAGCGCCGTCCAATCAACCTTGCTGCATTTGGTTGAATATGAGCAGAAAGTATATCCCTGTACACTTCAGTATTCATCCGGCTGCTTCTGTCTTCTGTAACATCATCAATAAACACTAGTGACCCAGTTCCATTGGAAGCCATGCATGCCCATGCCATCACACTGACACCACCATGTTTTACAGAGGATGTTTTGTGGATCATGAGCCATTCCAAGCCTTCTCCATATGTTCTTCTTCCCATCATTCTGGAACAGGCTGATCTTAGTTTCATCTATCCAAAGAATGTTGTTCCAGAACTGGGCTCGCTTCTTTAGATGTTTTTTGGCAAAGACTAATCTGGCCTTTCTATTTTTGAGGCTGATTAATGGATTGCACCTTGTGGTAAACTCTCTGTATTAGCTCTTATGAAGTATTCTCTTATGGTAGACTTAGATACTGATACACCTACTTCCTGGAGAGTGTTCTTCACTTGGGTGGATGTTGTGAATGGGTTTTTCTGCACCATGGAAAGAATTCTATGATCATCCAACACTGTTGTCTTCCATGGACCTCCAGGCCTTTTTGTGTTCCCTAGCTCACCAATGCACTCTTTTTTCCCAGAATGTACCAAACTGTTGATTTGTTAACATTTCTGCTATCTCTCTGATGGATTTCTTCTTTTTTTCAGTCTAATGGTGGTGTGTTTCACTACAATTGAGAGCTCATTTGACCGCATGTTGTAGGGTCACCGCAACAGCTTCCAAATGCAAATGCCACACCTGGAATCAACTCCAGACCTTTTACCTGCTTAACTGATGATGGATTAATGAGGGAAAAGCCCATGCAGCCCATGCAGTCCATTAAATAGCTTTTGAGATAATTGTCCAGTTACCTTTAGTTACTTGAAAAAGAGGCAGCTACATAGTAAAGAACTGTAATTCCTAAACCCTTCCTCCAATTAGGAATACCCTCAAATTAAATCTAAGAGTCTGCACTTTAAGGTTATATTGATTATATAACTGTATCTTGCATAGGTTTTGGTAAATAGCTAAAATATTTCTTGGCCTAACTGTATATGAAACATGGTGGAACTAAAAAACTATTGAAGAACCATTTTGAAGCATATATGTGTCTTTTTCCTAAGTTTTTTGTTTTATTTACATGCAGTTATGCAACAAATTTCACAGACACAATATACAGTTGATATTTGATTAAAAAAGATGCATTTAAATCAATTACATTTAATCATAATAGAAAAATTACATTCCACACTGATGACAACTAAGAAATTTTGTCCATAAATACATATACATACAATTTATTATTCCAAGTGAATCTGCATCTGCATGCGTGTTGGGTATAATTACCTTGAGATTAGCCATTGCATTCATTTAAAAGATAAATATATCCTTGATTGTAACATATCTAAATACAGTACAGTGAAATTATTTGCTTTGTATATCCTAGCTTATTAGGATGCTGGAATCAGAGCACTGATCAGCCATAATTCAGAACCTGTGGAGCATAGCAGGTTAAGGACCTGGCTCAAGGACCCAAAAGTGGCTAAATGAAGATATAATCAGAAGCCCAGAGTCTTAACCACTGGGTTACCACTGCCCCATTTTATTCCTAATACAACAAATTAATCTATACTGATTTTCATATTATAAATTAGATTCTGAATTTTATTTTATGTTTTAGTTTGTTTTTTGCTGTAGTGAAAAGTCATTAGATCAAGGGAGTATCTAAAGAACTAGTTTGATATGAGGTCTTTATAGAATTAAATTTCAATACAAAATCATTAAGAAGACATTAAAAACATGAGACAACATCCATAAACAGTTGCATGAGAAAGAAAATTCAGTACAATACCACCATAATTTTGCATAACTTAAGTCTATTATTTAGATACACTGTTAGAAGAAAGGGTCACTTAAGGGTTCTTTGGATATTTAAGTATTCATTAGGATCATAGAGAGGTTCTACTTATAACTGTCTCTTATATGAGTCCTACTTAAATTAAATTGAAAAACCATTTAGATTTTTTATTTGAACCTTTTCTAGTACATTCACCCTAATAAACTAAAAAGCAACAATCAAATTTTATTTTGCTTGTTGTGACATGTAGCTGTGTCTGTGACATATAGCTGTGACTCTGACGATATAGAGGCAGAGCAACAAGTGAAATGTTCTTTATATTAAAAAAGCAAAAAATCTAATTATTGTCTCCGATGATTTTATAGGATCAGTCCTATAGTGTAGGATTGTTTGTTGTTCCTAATCTCCTAGCTTCAGTTCCTGCCTGTATTTAGCACATATTTAGCTACATTTGTCAGTAAAAACAAAAGAAAAAGAAATGTGCATGAATTTTACAGTAAAGTGTATATTGGCATTTTTGACAACTACAGTGTAATACCAGAAATCTATACAGTGCCCATCCACAAGCATCAACTATTAAGGGCACAATATGCCTGATCACCCACAAGAAATAAACTGCAAGTAACATGATCAAAATGTCACTTTCTAGTGCTAGTTGAGGTTATAGTTGCTTAGGAGGCTAAAACTCTACATAAATCCACAAATCAACCAAATATGACAGGTCACAGAGATACTAAACAGGTACAGTCTTTAGCTATGTGAGACAGATAACGTACAATGTAAGCTAACCTTAATAGAATTAATAGGAAATTTATGCATTCATTAGGGTCAGAAAAGTATATAATGGAAGAGCTTAAATAGTTACAGCTCTCATAATTGTTGTTAGTTCTACTGATTTAGATATGTTGTGTGTTTTCCTTAGGTGATGTCTAAGCATATGAAATGGGAGAAATTATACATGGAAATTAAAACTAATCAACACTATCATAATAAACAATTTGATTGTAACAATTTAGCTTGGCTTAATTGAGATTTTATTTTTGGTATTTATATAAGTGGATATTCTGTAATCGTCATGACAATACTATTGCAGTCAACTCAAAATCTCAATAGTTAGCTGAAACAGGAGGCTTTGGGGCACTGTTAGGGAAATAGAATTGAATTATCAGCAGAATCATTTTTATTTTTAGCTTCCTCCTTTGAGCAGTGTGCTTATTTTGTTTTACTGCAATCAGACACATTTTGGTTATTTTCCTACCATCTCAAATGGGTCCTGTTCATGGTCATCTATAATGATGTCTGTGTACAAATGCATGTTTCTTTCAGATACATGCATACATTTCCCAGGAAAATGCACAGACAAGAAGTATACAATATTATGTACTTTTCCATTATAAAAAGAAATTATGTATGTGTTAGTTATATTCAGGATGTGTTAGTAAGAATTGTGTCATAATCAATAATTGTTAGTATGGTATGTTGTTTGTCCAGTTTCTGATGGTTCATCTCATGTTTTGAAGGAGATGAGAAGACTAGAAACTGCACTCCCCCTTACCATTTCATTGTGACAATTAAGAAAAACAATTAAAAGCAGTGAAACTGTGCTCAGATTTCCATTTCAAAATTTGTTCTGTTTGACAAAAAGAATACATTAATAAAGTTTGCATATGTGACATTCACATTGAACGGTACTTTGCTTTAAATTTAGAGGATTAATTTTCAACAACGAAATGACACAGTTAAGCTTGCATCTTACTCATTTAATTATGAATATAGACTGCAATCATGCATATGTACATATATTCAAACAATTAATACATTTGGAAGTGAAAACAGCAACTGTGAAAGTGAAAAATTATGGTCTTAGACATATAAAAAATGAAATACTGGTCTTAGGAGACAGAAAAATGTATCAGTTATAATCAGAGGCATTGATCACATGTCTCACACAGCAGTACTTAAAGTTCTGAAATTTTATTACACTTTTAAAAGCCTTTAAAATATTTACATGTATTTAATGCACCTTTCATAAACCGTTATGTGGGAGTCTATTTAGACAGAAAACTGGCTTGCTCAACATATATGCCTCCTGCACATTCATTCATTTGACGTATACCATTGGTTATGCATGTAATATTTCCTTTAACTTTTGATAAAGTATAGTTCAGTAGCTACTAGTACTTCAGTAAGCATAATAACCTTAACTAATAACCTTAACTAAGTGGAATTAGTTGCTGTTCTTCCTTCTAATAATAATAAATAACAAGTGTCTCCTTCCGTTCAAGTATAGGATTTGTGCACTTCTGGGTAATAGTACGTGTTTGGGGAGGAAGCTTCGCTGCGCGCGCTCTCCGCGTTTCTGAGCGCGCTGAGCAGCAGTAGTAGCAGCGTGTGCTGTAATTGTGCGCCACTCTCGCGCTTCCCGAAGCGGCCGATGGGTCTCACGCCGCGGCCCACATACCAGAACGGGTCGATCTCAGGGCCTGCAGTGTATGTAAAAAAGAGAAGCAATATGAGTGCCACCTAGGCCACTTTTAAGCATATGTTTAAAATGTAGTCTAGTTTTCACTCAATTATAGTAACACGAATTAATTAACAGCTATGTTGTGCTCTTGCCCCATGTCTAAACCTTAAATATGTCTATGATTGCATTTAGGTTTACATACTTCTGTTGTCGACGTTGTGCACGATGTGCAAGTCTTGCTCGACCGTGGTGCATTGCGCACAGGTGGCACTTATGGACAGGATGAGAAGCGCTGCGATTAACACCGACAGCCAGCGCAGGCGAAAGGCATGCTGGTGATGTTGCTGTGTGTACATGGACCCAAACACAGGACCACTCGGGAAGACCATACTGGAGGAGCAGGGTACTATATCGAACACTAAGGAAAACGCTTCTGATAGAAATGCCAGTAATAGCAACCTGTGCACCTGTAGCTTGTTAGGCTATAGGAAAAAATGTGTGTTAAATGTGCTGAAACACCTACCTATGGCTATATTGTTACAGCATATATACACACATAACTACCTATAATATCAACTGTCACAAATAGGCTGTAAACTGCTAGTTCATTACATAACAGCAATGCTGAGTACGCCTGTTGTTATTAAATTTGTAGAATACTTGCACTGTGGATTATTTTGTTTTTCCATGGGAAAACCGAACACCTGGACCGCATTAAAAATACAT
Organism: Scorpiodoras heckelii; assembly: GCA_028566435.1. Lineage (NCBI taxonomy): Eukaryota > Metazoa > Chordata > Actinopteri > Siluriformes > Doradidae > Scorpiodoras > Scorpiodoras heckelii. The sequence continues at coordinate 9,439,735 of JAOVVH010000033.1, read as the reverse complement.
AGGCTACTATTAATCATATGTTCTGAAACAATTCGTTTTCTCACTAAACCATTTATAACTTAATTTTCCAGACATGATATCACACTATAGACTACCTATTTTCAAAAATTATATTATACCATAGTATAGAAAGTATGTTAAAAACCCCTAAAACCACTAATGAATAGAGAATATTATTAATCACGTCCAAACTCACCTGTATGTTGGGATGTTTGTCCTTAAGAAACAGGTGCTTTGAGAACGCGCTTTTCTCTTTAGGCCGATTGACGAAACGAAAGCTGTCGCTTTTATATATCTCAGCGGATCTGTATTGTAACTTGCTCAAGGAGGCGTCAGACCTAACACACATACACACACAAACTGTCCCCAACGCATGGTTTTTTTTTTCTCTACCATCCTCCCACTCATGTTCGACGTTATCATATAACCCTTAAAAGGACATTAGAAGACAGAAGGGAAAAGTAGAGAAAGAAGCTTCTCCCGACACGCCTGATCACTAAATCACCGAGTCCGTGACTAGCGACCTGACGGATAGAAGTGTCACATACATGTAGCTACACGTTCACCTCATCTTAATTACTTTGCTTACAGAGGACATAAGACATTATTGCAGTTTTGTCTACATATTTATATATGTTTGTGCGGTGAGAGTGTAGTGAGTGTTAGTGTAGTTGCGTAACGAATGGTTGAACGGAGTAATTAATCAAGGAATAAGAAATTTTGTTGCCGTGGGTAATAAAATAAGTGGCAACAACGGATTTTATGGAGTCGCTTCACGTGGTCGAGTGGAAAAATAGTGAACAGGAAAAACAAACGCAGTGCCGTCCAAAGAGTGTCACTCAGCTCACAGGCAAACAAACAAACAAACAAACAAACAAACAAATAAATAAATAAATAAATAAATAAGCTGAATGGAGCCAATAACATCCTCCCAGAGCGAGAATGTATTAAAGACCGTGCTGCCTTTATTTACGGACGAACTTCAAAATTACCTAATGGTTTGCTTAAACTGTTACCATGCACTAACATGCTAAAAAGCGAGCAGTACTTTTTTTCCACTTCAATACCTGTTTTTCAACGCAGCTATAGACTTGACTATGGCAGGTAGCTGATGTCACAAAATCAAGTCATTCCTAAAGGACATCCTCGTTCCAACCTCAGCATGGCGCTAAAATGTCACTAGAGCATTACAAATACCAAACAGTAAATCCATCTACTTGTTGTAATGATGATCTTCTCCTGGTATCTGTAGTGGACAGCTCCCTGGAAAGAACCTTTGTCAAATAGTGGACAGCTTCCTGAGGAGAAAAGAGGACAAAACCCTTTGACAAATCTAGTTACTGGTAAAGACAAGCTTTATCAAGTGCATCAAATATCTCCTCGA
>JAOVVH010000033.1:9274045-9284591 GCA_028566435.1 Scorpiodoras heckelii | reverse complement strand
TCACTGCACGGATGGGTTAAATGCGGAGGACAAATTCCTCTGTGTGCAAGCACAGTAGGTCAATACTTCACTTCACTCTTCCTGTTTTTGTGTGGGTTTCCTCTGGGTTCTGTCTCTGGTTTCCTCCTCTGTCCAAAAACATGCACATAGGCAGATTGACTGTGCTAACTGTGTGCCAGAGGGTTGAATAAGTGACTGTGACTGTGACTGTTTCATACATAGTGTATCATACATAGTTACACTGGCTATATATGATGACTTTAGCTTGGTGGCTATTAGTCATTTATCTCAATATTGCTTATTTTATACCAAATGTGTTGCTATTTATCTGACTAAACTAGAGTGTTGTGATGTTTAGATGCTTCATGTTAACCTTTAGTAAGAAGACTTAAAATGAACAAAACATAATTTTTTGATTTTCCTCGCCTCATTTTGTACAGAATAAAGAAAGGTGTACAGAAAAGCACTGTGGTGTTTGTTCTGGTGTGTTCAGTGGCTTTGTCACTGATTTATATCCTAAAATGTGATGAGAGTTTGTTGTGAAATGTATGAGACTTAAATGTGATACGTGCGGCTTGGGCAACAGATAATCCGGTTGGAGATGTTGAGAAATGTTCCAGTGTGTAATAACAATGTCTTACCAAATGTGTAAATCCTCACTGTTTAAAAATAGCTATAAAAGCCTGCAGCTTTACCTTCTCCCTCTGCCTAATTACAATACGTTACATGTGGCGTCACACCCTCATCAAGGGGAAATTTCAGCCTGTCAGATCCATATCTTTATTCACAGCCTCGGAGCATGGGTGCAGTTTTGTTCTTGGTCTGTTACCCTAGGACCTTGTGTTTCATATTACATATTATTTGTGGTATTTTGGGCCAGCTGTTGTCATCTACTTTAATGTGTTACATGATAGATAGTGCTTGTGACATATTATATTGGTTAATCTGTCCTTGTGTAATAAAAGTATTTCTGAAATGAACTGCGAGCAGAGTTTTTACGACCAAGATGTCCATTGCTTTACATGTTGTTTCCTTCTTTCCCCTTGTTCAATCTAGGAAGTGACAAGTCACGTGTGTCTCTTGTGGGCGTGTAGCAACCGATATTGTTTTTGCCTGTGGGTGTGCACTGTCCAGTGTTTTTTAGTTCTGATAGGAAACAGCAGTAGAGAGAATGTAATTGCTTCTGAAGGTAACTTGTTAAACACAAATTAGGCTAAATAATGCACTAATCAGTGTGAAAAAAGTGATATGATTTACATGCTACATGCTTTGTATGAGCTTCTTGGGCAAACGTGACTAACTGTACTTTGCTACGTACATTCACCAGTGATCACTACTTCTTCCATCCAGGATTATTTTTCTTCATAATGTCTCTTGTCTCTGTAACAGGATGAGAAGAAACTCCAGTTACATGTTTTTCTTCCATTTTGCATGTCAAACAGTAATTCGTAATTAATTACAGGTAGGAACTAAAGTTGCGAGTGGGGAACCATGAACATTATGTACCACATGTGACATCAGATTGTTGTGAGCAGTCATTACAGCTGAATTATTTACATGTGTTGTTTTACTGTGTTGTAAGTCTTTGCCTTGATCACCCCAAAAATTTCACTTAGAACATCACTTGTCACACTGTGACGCTGAGATTGTGCATCGGTGTCACACAGCGTTCATGGAAAATGATTGGTTGCCTGTCACACTACCTGCTAGTGTGAACACAGGGTTTTTCAGAATAGTTTCTTTCTTTTTGTTGTTTGACTTCTAAGACACACGCGGTAATATTCGTTGGTCTCCCAGTTTGATCATCTGCTAGCTTTCCTCTGTCACATGACAGCCACCAGCCAGGGAGAGTGAAGGCTATCATGTGATTCCTCTGAGAAATGAGAAGTCAACTGCTGCTTATGCTTATACCACACTTGGAGGAAATACTAAGTATTCATATATTCATTCTCCTGAGTGTATGTAAATTTCCGCGCAAGATGGCTAACTGGTATAAAGTGCGACTTGATAGACTTCATATCCTATCATTAGCATGGATTAATACGCTTTCATGTATGGATTACACTGAATTACCAAAGCCTATGTGCAGTACATAGCAACACCACCTATGCACGTCATTGGTTGCATCCTCCAGTGTGTATGTAATGCGATAGACATCTGTGTAAGCTTCTAGATTTATTTCCGCCATGAGAATGGCAAGTTATCACTATTTTGCCATTTTCAACGTGGTTTAGTAGTTGGAGCTCGTGAGTTGGGTCACAGCATTTCGGAGGTAGAAGCAAAGTTTGGATTTTCACGTATGAGCTTTTCAAGTGAGTACCGTGACTACAAGAATTCTGGCAAAACCTCGAACTTATGACATTCCTGTGGCCATAAAAAGACTCTGAGTGAACATGACCATTCGGTTATTAAAAAAAGAGGTGTTGGAGTATATATTAGCTTATTAAATATCTTAATTGGCAGAATGAGTCAAAATAACTTCCATTTCTGCTTTTCAGTGTTCCAGTGTTCATTTCATGCTCTCGACAGTGCACTTGAACTTCTGTGGAGTTTTGTGGGTGTCACTAAATGCAACTGAGCTTTGAGCTTACAAGTGATCAACTTGCGTAAGTGAGTACGTAGGAAATCAGCATTGCCAAACTTTTGAATCTAGTGGAAAATGTTAGATCAGTTTGGTTTACACAAACATTTACACACAACTGTACTCTAAAATTGTTACATGAGGCCGAATTGCATCTTCAGTACTTGCATAAAAAAAAATCTACCATTCTCAAATCTGATTGGTCAGACAGTGTTAAATTTATATTATATTTTCCAGTCCTTCCAGCTGTAATTCACATTTGTAATACATGGTTTCCATAGTAACAGCCACTTCACAGGGACTTGTATGGTGGATGTTCCACGTAATTTAAGGCTAATAATGAACGGATTAAAAATGTCTTGTTATTTAACAAGCTTAAAATGTGATTATTGATATAGTGGAGTTTTCTCTAAAGGGTTGATTAACACTCCAGTGACAACAGGAACTAACTTGTTTAGTGGCTCTTCCACAGCATTAAATGTAACAGCAGAAAATGTCATTTGCCTTGATTGCAACACACTGCAACCGTTAGTGGACTGCAAGGTTGGAAAATAAATATTAAACCAAATTTGCTAAATAAATTGAAACTAAAAAAGTATACATTTCTGCATAACTAGATTCAGGTAAGTGTGTCTTTGGCACACTGTATGAGATGATCTCAATAAAAATTTTGGCTTAAGACTATAACAGGTTATGTGATAAACTGTTCTCCATGCTCTGTGACCTTGATAAAACATTTCTGACATCAGATCTTTGTAGTCAGATGTCTTTGTTGGCACTGGTCACAGGTGCGCATTTCACAGTCTGCTTTTTAAGACCACCAATCTCAGATCTTACCAAATAATGTTATGATTGGGTCAAGAGCAAATTATATTCACCACACAATAAAGCCTACTCAGTCATGTTCACTTTAAAGTACGATCAGAAAATTTGGTTTAAGTTGTTTCTAAACTCAAAGTAGAAACAAATACAGCCTGTCTTAGGGGGTAATGCAATGTTTCCTCCAAAGCCACGCCACCAAACCTTTTGCAGATGCTTCCCAGGATAAATAATCTGAAATACTTTCTGAACTGATCAGTAACAAATTGACAGGATTCTTGTCCTAGGTTTTTACTTGCGTTTAGAGACCCCATGACACCTCTCAGATTTTCCTCTGACCAGAAAAGTTATTGAAACTCTGCTCAAATGTAAGGAAAAATTTGGTAGCTGGAAGTTGTATTTGGTAGTTTATCACTTTGGCAATTTAATGCCAGTTCTTGGCATTGTGGAAAAACCTATATCTTTTCAATGATATAAGAGCACTCTGTCCTGTATAATATCATTAAGTCATTAAGAGACATGTTCATGATGTTCTACACCAATTATTTAATTACTTAGGGCCCATGCTGCATGGACTGTTGAACTGCTAACTAGCTAACTTGCCACATCCAAAATGCACTAAAATATAACGATAATATTTAATGTGACTAATGACAGGTATGTTACTCAAGTATGAGTGACTATGAAGTAAATGTGGGATTTAAAGTGCACAATTGTTATAACTCACTCACAGCGCTTATTTTTAACTAAAATATACAAACCCCATTTCCGCAAATGCAATAAAAACTGAAATCTGTCATTTTTTTATTTCACTTGCAAGTGGAATTTTTGCCCATTCTTGCTGTGTACAAGACTTGAGCTGCTCAACAGTCTGTGGTCAATTTTGTCTGATTCTCCTCCTCATGACACTTCATACATTTTCAGTAGGAGACAGATCTGGACTGCAGGCAGGCCTGTCAAGCCACACTGTTGTAACCTGTACAGAATGAGGTCTGGTATTGTCCTGCTGAAATAGACCTGGAGCTCCTTAGAAAAGATGTTGTCTGGACGGCAGCATATGTTTCTTCAAGATGCCAATATACACCTCCACATCAATGGTAAATTCACATATATATGCAGATCACCCATGCTGTGGGCGCTGATGCACCCCCATGTCATCGCAGATGCTGTTTTTTTCCACTTTTCTTTGGTAACAGTCTGGATGGTCTTTTTCATCTTTGGCACATAAAATCCAGTGTCTGACCAAATGTGGACTTGTCTGACCACAGAACACGTTTCCACTCTCTTTGAGCCCATCTCAGATGACTTTGGGCCCAGAGAACTCGCTGGTGCTACTGTGCGGTTTCTCTTTGCATAATACAGTTTCAGGTTGCATTTCTTGAAACAATGATTTTCCAACGTACCCCTGAGCCCATGTGGCTATGGTCATCACGGTAGGATGATGGTTTCTCAGACAATACAACCTGAGGGCTCAATGATCAGGCAAATTCAGCAGTGGTTTCCACCCTTGGTCCATATGCACCAATTTCCTCTGACTCCCTGATTCTTTTCATGATATTATGAACTGTGGATGGTGAAAGACCTAGATTTTTTGCAGTCTTGCACTGAGAAACATTGTATTTGAACTGACTATTCTCTCATGAAGTTTGGCACAAAGTGGTGAACCACGACCCAGCCTTCCTAACAAAGACTAAGCCTTTGGTGGATGCTCCTTTTATACTCAATCTTGATGACCTCACCTGTTACCAGTTAAACTGCTAATTGTGGTATCTTCCAATGTTGCTTGTATAACCTTTTCAGTCTTATTTTGCATCCGTGCCAACTTATTTTAAATAAAGGTTAAAATAAATGATCAAATTACAGGTTTCAGTTGTTGTTGCATTTTAGAAAGTGTACCAACTTTTCTAGAAATGGGGTTTATATTACACACAGTTGCGTGCAAAAGACAAAACAAAGCAACAATAACAAAATGTGTTGTTTTAGGAAAATAAGTGTTTTATTCCCTTTATACTACAGCTTTGGAACATCCACAATACAAGCTAGTTTCTGTTATCATTTACATTATAACAGCTAAACACTAATTTTCTCACCAGCCTATCTTTTTCTATCTCTTTTGAAGTGAATAAGACAAAAATTGCAGTTTACTGAGTTCTGCGAAGCCCGCCATCCTGAAGACTTCCTTTTGTCTGAAAACCAGTGACAGCTTTAACTCTGACTGTTTCAAAGCTCTGACACAAATCTGACACAAGGTCTGAGAGTCTGTCCATAAATGTTAAATACACTTCTTCATATAATGACCATATCCTGCAATAACACATATTTTTAGACTCCATTCAAGTCTGTTACTGTAGAAACGGTGAGGAATAATTGGAATGAGCGTGTTAATAAACATTTTGCAGCCTGCACTACATTCGGAGTTGTTGTTGTACAAAATGAATCAGTATTGCCTTTGTCTGAGCAGAATCAAGCATTCAGCAGTAATGTGGTAAAAGATCTTTGCACCTCAACTGGATATGAATTTTCTGCACCCGCATAGAGCTGTGGCTTTCAGCGGCCCATGTGTGACTCTCCGCTGAAAATCAAGGACTTCTGGTCTGTCATCCATCATTTGTCAGAAGCTGTGCAAAGCGGGCATTCATTCTCTGCTTTTTATACTTGTGAAAGAAATTTGTAGAATTTGTGCCAAGTTTACTAATTTGAATTACTCATCAGCATTAAACAGTGATGCCTCTGTGATCAGTGGAGCGACTTTTGCACAGTCTGCGTATTTTTTCTGGCTCTTGTTATGACAAGTATCGGTATGCAGAATAAACTATGCAGTACTGCTGGAGCACTCTGATGGCCTGGAATAAAATGCTTCATTTGAATATAAAATCTTTCAAGCTTTGTGTGGTTCTCCATTCTCCTTTTTTTAGTCTTTTCATCATAGACAATATACAGTCATTATCATAGTGTGAACATGGAAACATGCAAAGTGGCCTTTGTGTGCAGACACTTAATATGTCTATAAATACACAGCCCTCAAAGATAAAAGGCTACTATAGTCCAGTAACTTACTGTAGTGATGCATAATGTTATATAATAAGTCTGTTGCTCATCAGTCACCACTGGGTGGAATCCATTTAAATACTATTGACTAGAAGAGTGCCTTTTTTAATTTACTTTTTTAATTAAGTTCTCTGAAGGCCTAACGATTTTTAAAATTAGGAAACAATAATGAATGCATTAATAATATTTTACTTTACTGCTAATTATCTATCTGTGTCTGCCCATTTTCCTGATCGCTTCCTTCTCTTATTACATTCTCTCATTAAAAGTCTGCAGTTTCATAACGTGGGAACAGACAGCAAGGGGAGAGAACAGATTTTATCCAATTGTATGTTGTTTTCCATGAAGCTTGAGTCTGAGCTCCACCCTCGAAACCTTCACTGCATCCTCACCAGGTCTGCACAAGTGTAATTGAATAGAAAATGTAAGTTTTGATTGTTAGCCACATCAGCCGATCTAAATGTTCTGTTTCTGTGAGGTGGGTGTAATTTATTGGAAATGTCATTGACCAGGCTCTTCTCAGCATGTACTACAGGCCTATGTTTTGCTGCTGTTGACCAACAAACGATTTAAAAGATCTGTCTTTGTCATCGTGCCTTACTTCTATAATAATCTTGTTCAGTTGTTACTTTCGTAAAAATACAAAAGTACAGTAGGTTATGCAAGATGCTGCTTCAAAATGACCTAGCTAGCAACACTTAAACTACGTGTATCCTCTGTCCTTTTCATTGCAAAATATTTTAAAAGTCTGTCTTAAACACCATAATCATAAAAAAATTTCTCTTGTTGGGGGGAACTCTCTTTACTGGTTTTTAGTCTTACAACAAGAAAAGTGGTTATTGATGGCCTAGCCATAAAAAATAAACCACGAAATGTCTGCCATCCATAGGTAGTTATAACATTAAGATAAAACCTATGCACAAAGACCTATGTTGAATTTAATTGCTTGCTTTTTTTGTATTAAAGATGACCATTAAGTTTCAATTGAAGTACTTGCTGAGTAGGATGGTCTTGTCTTGTGTGACTCAGTTGTTCAGACAGCCAGGGAGAGTTAATTCCACCAACAGGGTGCAGGGACAGAGAAGAGTCTTGTTGCATGTCTTTCTTGTCTTTCTTGACTGGCTCCACCATCCCTTCTTGATTTATAGTGGGACCAGTCAAGCCTTACAATAGGCTTGGAGGGATCATGGTGCAGAGCAGCGTATTATGAGTGCTTTAAGGTTGATCACGGTCCATTTTTGGCTTTGTAGACAAGGAACTGATTTGGGCAGCTAAAGAAAGCCTGGGATTTAGGTTCAGCTGATGAGCTGCCTTTCATGATGAGATGAATTGCAAAGTCTGCCAGATGTTGCAAGGGCTGAGCAGAAACACGAGTGTCTAAGGAAGGAAAGGAGAGAGTGCGTGGAATGTCATCAGAACAGCAGCTGTATGAAAGCCCACAGAGTGGGTATAGAGGGAGAACAGAAGCGGACCCAGCATTGAGCCTTGTGGGACACTACAGGAAAATTTTCATGGAGCAGCTCTCAGTGGATCTCCTCTGTGTCACCTGATGTGACCATCTGCCATGATGTGCTAGGAGTTCCCGGACTCATGAGGATTGACAGGAGAGTCTTGTGATTGACTCTGTTAAAGGCTGCTGAAAGGATGAAGGAATGCGATGACTGATGGCTTGTCGAGCAGCATGAAGCTTCTCAGTAAAGGCCACAAGGGCACTTTCTGTGGAGTGTGGTTGTTTGAAGCCAGACTAATTAGGTCTTGGGAGTTATACTGGGTAAGATAAAGAGACAATTGGTTGCATACAGCATGTTCAGGAAAAGAGGGAATTGATACTGGTTGATAGTTGCTGATGTCTGAAATATCTACAATGTTTTTCCAGGATAGGAATAAGCCTTGATGTCTTGAATGCAGTCAATGAAAAAATGTTATGGAGTCATTAATGATGGAAGAGATGAAGGGGAAGAGGCTTTAATATGGTCTGGAGCATTGTGGAAAGGATGAGGCTAGTGAACAGGTTATGGGATTGCTGCACAAGGTCTGTAGGATCTCTTCTGTAGAAAGAGCAGGGGATAAGCGAATGTATAGTGCAGGACTTGGGTGTAGGGAAGGGCTGACGGTCATCAGCAGTCAGGGAGGAGAGTGAATGAGGAGGTGGAGGGTTAAGAAGTAAAAAAAAGATATTGTGGTGCTTATATATTATATTGTAAGTATATTAAAAATATACATTACTTCCTGATGGGCACAACGGAAAAGCTTTCGCCCTTTCTTTCGTAGATTGCAAGTTCAAATCCAAGTGATGACACAGCTGGCATACTCTCTCTCTCTCTCTCGCTCTCTCTCTCTCTCTCTCCAGTCATGTAGGGGAAGCATTCTCCTTCTGATGTTGCATGAGCAACACTTCAAACACAAAAGGTTGGCCAGCCTGATTGGTAGCTGCCTGGAGAGACGGGTGGGAAGTGACCGTGACTAAATTGGCAAGAAAATCTGGGGAAAAAAAGCCAACAAAACAACCATTTTCCAATCAACACAAGAACAATGACAGTGAAGGTTTTCCACCTTAGAGGGCGTTTTTGCAAAGCTTACTTTTCAGTGATCTAAAACACTGCTTTAATGTGGACAGGAGACTAAAACTCAAAGAAAGTACTGAGTGTTTATAAATATTTAAAGTTCAGTACTTTATAAGGATTGATAAGTACTGTATCAACACTACATATATAGAGATGTAGCTGTCCCTTATTTTTAACAGTCAATACAATATCAGAGCTCTGGCACTGACATCCTCTTAGTAACTATGAGACTTTTATTCCTATGTCTGGTGAAACTTCAGAGGTGTGGTGCCAGAATGCTATAAGACAAGTCGTGTCCTGTATTCACATGCAAGATCTGCAGTGTGTCAGTCACATGGCCATGGCTTAAAGTACATTGGTTGAGTAGATCAGAAAGTATGGCAAATCCAAACTTGTACTGATGAAGCATTTCAGACCAGCACAGGCCCCAACACAATACTTAGTATAGATCTGCAGTATTCCTAATAAATAAAAGCATTATTCGTACTTGAACGTATTGATTTTATTGGGAAAGCAGGAAATCGCAAGTTCAGATTCCAGTAATGCCATTTATGGCTGGCCATGCGAGAGGATAACAGGCCCTACCCGTGTCTGTGTTTGAGCTCAGGTACAGAATATGCTACACGTGTAGTGTCTCTGCTTCATCACAGATATTCGCAATAGATGATACAGGCTTTCAGAGGTAACACCACTTGGTAGCAGTCATGCAATTGGGGAGAATTGTATGTCTACTTTCCAACAGAATTGAATTATTTTACAGCTGGAATTGCTCTGTACACTTTTGCATTGCATTAGAATTAAAATAACAAAACAGTACAGAACATTTCCCCTAAAGCTCATGAATTTTTATGACATTTCTCATTTGCCATGAAAGTCTAAGATCAAATCGGTTTGTATCAAATCAAGTGATAAGGCTGACTATGAGTAAGGAGCTGAGGCTTAACTGCTATTTAATGTGTCAAAGAGTTCGGCATTGCACTCACCCTGTTTTATTAGTCTTCCCTTTTAATTGCGTGTTAAGCTCCTCCCAGTAACGTAATGGAGCATTCAGAACATCGGTTTGACTAAGCTCATTGTCAGTACATTCTTGTAGCTGGAAAGACTTGTGTCTTTGACCACTGTCTTATTTGTAGCTGTTTGTGCTGAAGTTCACAATTCACACATTTAACCAGACAGCTAGACGTGATGTATATTTAGTCATAGTTATATTGGTTAAAAGAATATATGTACTTGTTGATTGTACCACATAGAATGCATAAAAATGGCTGTGGATGTTCTTCATTACATAGCCTTAGGACTACATTTGAGTAGTTTGAGCAGTTTGCTCTCAAGTCCCAATTAATAAACATTTAATAACTTTAGTTGGATAAAATAGACTTAAGGTTAAAACTGTAATGATTTCAGAACTTACTCTGATGCTCATACTCGATTTCCAGTTAACACAGTTAGCATGTTTTGTAGGGGTGCGCTAAAAAATCGATTCGCATATGAAAATCGATTCTCATTTACTACGATTCAGAATCGATTTAAAATG
>JAOVVH010000033.1:9163422-9184450 GCA_028566435.1 Scorpiodoras heckelii | reverse complement strand
CACACTGCTATTAATTTGAACACGCCCCTTTCATTAAATGAGTCAATTACACCCAGTTAGCAGCGTGCATGTCATGACTGTTGATTCTGTTGGTTGCCCATAACTCGGCTACACCTAGTCATGAATTTTTTCCCTTGTTGTATTATCTTTTCTGCCAAAATCAGTAATTAAACTCATTAGTGATGTTACACTGCTATTATTTTGAACATAACTGTATGTTTGGCTATATATTAAGAAACCTCAGACTGAGCATCTTTGACAGCTTGAACTAGTTCATCTATTTTAGATTAACTAAAACCTACCACTCCCTGAGGACTTTGTTAGGAACACTACACTATTTGATTTTAACAATGGACATTGTCCCAAAGCAGCTTTAGAAAGACATAAAATCCAGACATAAATTTTCAATAATATAAATGTTATCCCTTAATGTTATCCATAAGTAATACTTGCTACGGATCTTGGTGCTTTTGTTCTTAACGGCCTTAATGCTTTTGCATTCTCAGATGCTTTTCTGCTCACTAGAATTGTACAGAGTGTTCATCTGAGTTACCATAGCCTTTCTGTCAGCTCAAATCAGTCTGACCATTCTCCATTGACCTCTTTCATCATCAAGGAGTTTCTGTCCATAGAACTGCTACTCAGTGGATGTTTTTCTTTATTGCACCATTCTGAGTAAACTTTAGAGAATGCTGTGTGTGAAAATTAGTTCAGAAGATCAACAGTTATGGAAATACTCAAACTTCAACAATCAATAACATTCAAGAACAATTCAACAACAATCATGCTATGGCAAAATCACTGAGATCACACTTTATCCACATTCTGATGGTTGATGTGAACATTGTCCAAAGCAACTGGCCTGTATCTGCACGATTTTATGCACTGCACTGCTGATACCTGATTGGCTGATTAGATAATTGCATGAATAATTGTAATAAGTAGGTGTACTTGTGTTCCTAATAAAGTGCCACCATCAGCTTAATGCTCCAAAATTCCTTGAAGGTGACCAATCATTAAAAGCTGAGATTGCTCATGTGCTAGAAATATGAAGCAATGGCTGATTTATAACAACAATAACAACAGGTGTGTATGATAGAGATGAGCACATGCATGCCTATTGTCACAAACCAGGTCAAGCCTGTCAGGCTGCCTGCAAAATTGCATATGCACTTCTGTACTGTCATCACAGAGTGTGCTGCTAAATGATACAATTATTTCGAGTGACCTAGCCTCAAAATAAGGAAACAACCAGTCATTATGAGAAACAGAGTAGGATTGGAGTACATGAAACTGAATTTGAGAGTTCTTCTGCAGCTGTTTCTTCACAGTTTAATTGGGTTACTGCACAGTGTCATTAATATGAAACACTATATTTATTCTGTTTTACTGTGTTTTTCTTTATAGATGATTGACAGCTCTGAATCAATGAAGGAATCTCGTCTCAAACTGAATGCAGCCTCTGTAGTCATTAGATTCTGTCAGTATGGGTTCAGGGTAGTTTTCTTCATTTCAACAATGATGCTCACAAAAGCTGCTCATGGAGATGTATGAATTTTCTCTAAGGTCCATCTATCTAGACAGTAGGATAAAATCCACATCCAAATGAAACAATTAACATATACATAATAATATGTCTAAATCTTACACAGAACTGACTACAAATCATGGCAAACATACAATTCCTTGGAAAAGCCCAGAACTTAGCTGGCTGAAAGCAGAAAATAGTCCTGTGTCAAGATGTTGGGTTTTTGTTTTGAAATGGTTTTTATCAGATTTGGCAACCCTGGTTATAAGCCACTAAAGCCACTATAAGCCTTCCCTAATGTGACAGATATTTAAAGTCTGCCAGCACCAGCAGATGTTCAAGAAACATGTAAGCATGATAAAAGTTTTTACAAACCTGTCTTGCTCTTCTCTCTTGTCTGTTCTTCAAAATTTGGGAATCAGCTGGACACCACATTCTGAAAAGCAAAACAATGAGTCAATATTTCTGGAAGAACATTGATGCTGTGTTACTGCCAAGACATCCACGTGCCACTATATTGATGATTTTGCAGGCAGATCAGCTTAGGTGAGGGCCCAAGCTGTCTTTTTTCCCCATCTGCAAATCATTACTGAATCAGTATGGGAAATTAAGTTCAGCTCAACAGGTTTTAAAAATAGGAATTTTGATCACATTCAACCTTTCATTACCTTTTGGTATGACGCTGTGTAATATATCAAAATTATAAATATGTACTGATACATTTATAGCAATATATTTAAGCAATTCAGTTTTATTGCCAGGAGGCTAAATGGCCTGCATTATATGACCCATTTGTGTAAATTACCCACTAATGGTTCTGTTTTTATAACCTGTTCAGAGCATGTAGTCTGAAGTAGTAAAATATGCCATTTCTGCTGTGTTTCTGGCTCATTATTTACTGCCATTGTTCTTGCTATTTGATTAACCCCTGACAAATCTGAGCTAAGAAAATGTATTCTTTCAACTATGTAGACACAGAGCAACAATAAAGGCTCTACAGTAAGATACAGTAAACATTTATGATTAAATTTGTTTACTGTCTGATCCACTTCCTGTCAGACGTATATGTTCTGCTCATGTTTCTTCAAAGTTCATTACTCATCATCTGGGCTAAATCCAGCTTTCTTCACCTCAACTGTTGTCTGGTCTTTTGTGCTAAAACTCTAAAGCTCTTCCAAGTCAAGCTAAATAAATCCTGCTTTGATATCCTGTTCACCAGATCACTGAAGGCAATTCCCACCAATTCAAAGGCTATAAAGAAGGCTCAACTCACCTCCCACATAGTCTGAACATGAGAGAATAAGAATGAATGTCTGTGCGTCTCAGCGTGTGAGAGTTAATATTTATGTGTCTAATTACTCCCCATTACTCTTCTGCTGGGAGCACTTCCTCTCCTCCATTCCTGCTTGGCTGCTCTTTGCCTGTGAGGGGGTACTGACCTAATGACGGTTCTATCCGCTCTACGCTGCATCGCTTCTCCAAATAGCATGTTCTACAAACATCACTATCACACTGACACGGACATCTAAAACTGCTCAAGCTAAAAGCCATAATCAGGGGTGGAAGAAGAAGAAAGCATTTTATTGAGCTCAATGTTTGGAGCAATAAAAAAAGCACAAAAGACAATGTATTGTATATCTACAGAGTCATTGTTCATGATTTTTTATAAAATATACAATAGGTCCTCTAAGTTTTTCCTTGAACTTCTATGTAATACTTAAGAACATGACAGAAAATATGAAGACTTTTACCAAAAAATAGTTTCACTAATCCTCAATATACACTTACCATATTTCTCACTGTTCTGCTTTACCTTATCGACGCTGTCCAAAGAAAAATAAGTATCTCCAAAATTGCAGCTTTACAGGAGATGGCAAAAAACATTCTTTAATTTTAATGTAAGTTAATTTAAAAAGATTTTAGTCCAAGCCATTTTGGATCATTTCTGTTGGTCAGATGATGTTCTGTTTCGAATGATGTAGAAAAATGAAAATAAAAAATAAAAAATGGAGATGCATTGGTTTTTTGGACAGCAACATCATGTGTTTGATATTATGAACAAGATCTTAATTTGTCTGGTAGTTTCAGATTTTACTGATAAGTGATTCCTTGTAGTGGGCAGGTTACCAAAAGAGGTTGCCAGTCAGCTGTAGGGCATCATGCACACACACATACACACACTCATTCTTAAGCCAAGGGCAATTAAGCGTAGCCAATCTGCCTATCTGCATGTTCTTAGACAGTGGGAAGAAACCGGAGAACATGGAGGAAACTCATGTGATCACAGACAGAACTCCACACAGACTTCAGGCTGAGTGCTGGATGTCTATTGTGAAGCAATTTGTGACATTCTATCCCCTACTATTAATTAAGGTCAGTGCATCGTGGACCTGTAAGAAAAATACACTGGGCTGCTTAACACAGTAGATTTTGCTTCAGGCTCAGGAAAGGTGACAATAACTCAATAACCTTTGCTCTCATCTCTGCCAGACAGCAGAAGTGAATGCATTTTTGATGTATATACAGTGAGTCAGGTTTTGAACGTGACTTCAGACATTCAAGTTAAGCGCCTGTGTAAGCCAACTCTGAATGAATATTTCCCTGTGTAAATATTAATTCATAATATTTTTTATGAAAACCTAATACAATATTGTGACACTAATGATATGTATGTATATTGTATAAGTGTAAGAAAGAAAGAAAGAAAGAAAGGCAGACAGACAGACAGACAGACAGACAGGCAGACAGACAAACAGACAGACAGACAGACAGACAGACAGACAGACAAACAAAAAGACAGACAGACAGACACAGACAGACAGAAAACAGAGATACAAACAAACAGACAGATAAACAGACAGACAGACAGACAGACAAACAAAAAGACAGACAGACAGACACAGACAGACAAAAAGACAGACAAGTACAGACAGACGGACAAACAAAAAGACAGTCAGACAAACTGACAGACACAGACAGACAGACAGACAGAGAGACAAACAAACAGACAGATAAACAAACATACAGACAAACAGACAAAATGACAGACAGACAGACAGACATACAGACAAGCAAACAAACAGAGTGGCAGACAGACAAACAGACACACAGACAAACAAACAGACAGACAGACAGATAGACAAACAGACAGACAGACAAAGTAACTTTCCTTTAATTTTCTAACTAGCCTCGGAAAATTGAGATTCACTTCATTACCAGTAATCTGAGCTACAAAAATATCTGCTAAGAAGCCAGCCAGTAAAATTTCCTAACACATTAGGTCTAAAATCTGTAAAAATCGATGCCACCTTGAATAACTTGAATGAACTGAATGCATAACTCTTACAACAATAACCTTACAGTCTGAATGCAGCAGCTGCTTTTAAACTGTTAAATGTTTAGCAGTTTGACCACACACACATCAGCACCTCCGACAATGTTACCCTGCAATACAATCATAATTAGCATTGTTTTAACAGGAGTGAAGATATTCATTTTTTTTTTTTTTTTTTTTTTTTTTTTTTTTACAAAAGATTTGGGATTTTTTACTTGGATGATCTCATGGAAATTCACCTATATATAGTGATGACCAAATCCAATTTTTCAAATCAGACACTGATTAAGCCATGTGTTGGACTATTTACACTGAGAGCAAGGATCCCATACTGTAAAAAATGCCACTGGGAATGCATGGGCATGTGTACTGTATAGCTTTGAGACAGGAAGTGTTTTCATACTGTAGACCAAGAAGTATAAACTGTGAAAAATAAGAAAATCATAAAAAAAAGTGTTGAAGAAAGTCTTGCTTTTATTATATACAATGGGAAATAAAATCCAGCTAGTGTTGTTATTGAGTTTAAGAAACTTTTTGTTATTGAGAAACGTTGTTTCTGATGTACTATAATAAAGTACTGTTTGAAACTGGAATGGTGCCAAATTTTCCAGATACTCCACTTTCATATGTGTGTAGGTGCTGAACCCTTTAAGACTCATACTAATAAAACCAGAACCCATGTTAACCACATTGTCCTTTCCAACAACCTGCATTGGTCGGGACCAAATTATAGCATTTTGTTTGAACAGTGTAAAATCTAATCTTTAGTATTTTGTTAATAAGTAGATTTATTTAGCCAACTTAAATAAACCAAGACCCCCCCCCCAACTATTTAAATGTGTTTTAGTCTTAATATGGTGGTCAGAAAGTAGTCTTAATGGTTGTCAAATTGCTCCTATTTAGCTGCTGTGACCTGTACAGTCGTGTTTCAGTCTTCTCTGTTCCCTGTTACCAGATTGCCCAGTGACCCTCAGCCTTGGCTCATCAAAGACAAAAGGCGAAAAAACCTGTAAACCTGAACCATATGTGAGCTTTCTTCTTAGTACTAACAAACCCCCACCCCCAGCCCACACCTCAAAACAACCTTATGTGCCCTCTGTGGAAGTATTTATAAGGCTCTGAGGTCAGCAAATTCACTGCCGTAGGTGCTACTAGTGAGAGTGAATCATTTGATCCCAGCATGATGCTTGTCTTTAAGAAATCAACCAGCAATCAAGGCATTTACTTCAGTTGAAGGCTGTTTGACCACAGATTGTTAAATAGCCTTCTTCATTTATGAGAAAAAAGAGGAACTCATTTAGGGGAACTTTGTTCTCATATGACACCAGTGACAGCAACATGGGTGTCAATCCGCGCACACAATACTGCAAGTCTTTAGCAAATTCTACATAAAATAGACATAGTGCATAGCAGTGTGAAATATGACTGTAAACTGACACAAAGTGGGAGAAAGAGCAAAAATTAAGTTAAATAAGTACACCCAGTTGTAACACTTGAGATAATGAAATGTGTCAGTTGCAGTGGCCCTTATGGACAATATTTCACCAAACTTGGTGTGCGTCTAAAAATGTCTTTGTGGTGCAGGGGGTGAAATTTCAAAATTGTAGCTTCTTGAGGTATTGAAATGTGTCCGTTGCAGTGCTCACTATAAATGAAATATTATAAATTAGTGTTTGGGGAGGGCATGCGGAACTTCAAATAGGTTGATTTAAAAGGGAAATTAGAAAGCCCAATATCTACTTTCTGCAGACAGAAGTGAGAATGATTTGATCACACAAAAGTCAGTCACCAAGGTCTGTCAGTGGCTGTAGATGCTGGATGCAGGATGTGGGCATCTGTGGGGATGCTAGGGGCTGATGCGTTGCTAGGGGCAGTGTAGCTTAATGGTCAAGATGACTACTGACCAGAAGGTCGTCAGTTCAAGCTATCACTGACCCTTGACCCTCAACTGCTCAGTTGTATAAATGAGATAAATGTAAGGATAAGAGTGTCTGCCAAATGCCATAAATGTAAATGTAATGTAATGCTAGAAAAATACGAACCATAGTATAACATTTTGTGAAAAATTGTGATTGTCAACATTAAACATTAAACCGCTTAAATTGTAATAACTGTACTATACTTAACTTATGTTGTTTGGAGTACCCTGGTAGAAAGCTAGCTGACTAGCTTAGGCTAAGTAGCCAAAAAACAATGTTGTAAACAACACCTGATTAGTCTGATATGTGTATTTAGCTTTTCTTCCTATTTTGGCTCTCGTGCACATCATTTTGTTAAGTAGCTGAAGTTAACTGATGTACACTCTCTGTGCAGCTGAATATCTTTCTAAGGATGGAATATGATATACAGTGTATGAAGTATCTACAACGGTATAAGACTGCTTTGACTGAATTACTAGAAAAGGATTACTAGTGATATCAGTAATGAAGAACATAGTTTTTTGTTCCACACATTGCACCTTTAACAGTAACACAAGTTATTTACAGGTGAAAGAGAGTTTTTACAGCATGATTTGTTAGTTACTTCCCAGAACCTTTACTCCCCGCTGTCAAGGTACTCTGGCACTTTCTAGCTGGCTGTTATACTGCAATCCTTTGATCTGGTAATTAGCCATACAGGAACTCCTGCTTTGAATCTCAGTATCCAAGCAGCCTTCCTTTGCTGGAGCTCCCCTTTCATTTGCTGCCAAATCAGAGTTTTTGTGGTTCAGCCGTCCATGGCACTCTCCTAATCATACCTTGAAGCTGTTGCTTGGCACCTCGTTAGCGTTCGGCTAAGTGTCTGTGGTTAGGGCTTTGCAAGAACAACGCAAAGGTACCGAAATGAAGGAGAAGAGCTTCCTCTAGACGTAAGCATTACTGACTGTATAATGTGGGCATGACTTACAAACAGCTACACATGCTGAGCAGATGATATGAAAGAAATTTTAATTGAAGGCTGCATATGCAACACATTTTTACTGAGACATAATGTTATTATAGTACAATGGCTATAATGTCACTCATGGATTCCTCTTACCTAATGAAATATTTTCTCAATCAGTGGTAAATGCCACATGTACATATCTTACCATACGACATATTATATTGGACTATAGTATTTTTTTATTGCAATATCCTTTTCATTATTTTTGGTCAATTTATTTTACAGTTAGTCACTTTATGTTTTTTGATTACAAACCAGAGTAATGGTAAGAAGAAAAGTAAATTACGCTACAGATATCTTGAGTTACCTCCCAAAAACATGGCAGTGGGTGGATTGGCTATATTATGTCCCTGGAATAAATGTTTGTATGGTACTGGTGCATGCAATGGACTGGTGTCCCATGCAAGCTGTATTCCTGCCTAGCATCCAATGTTCCTGTGATAGGCTATGGAACCACAGTGACCCTGACCAGTTACTCAAGATGAACTCATATGTCCTTGTTGAACATCCCATCGCATTCTACATTTAGTCTTCCCTTTGGTATTATAACAACCTCCACTCTTCTGGGAAATTTCACTGCCTCATATCCTGAGACATAAAAGCTCAAACTTTATAAAAATTTCACACCCAATATCACTACCACATTCTTTAGATGCATGCCAGATTTTGTGAAATTTGGTTCATGGGGTGCTGCAACTGACACAAGTGCTTAAGCAACAATTTTGAAATTTGGTCTGCTTATTTCACTACTTGTTCTTTTCTTTTAGATTACATTTGCAGTGGACACATTATGCACTGCTATGTGGTATGTCCAGTTTTTTTTTTTTTTTTTACAGTTATGAACCTATTTAATTCTATTTGTCATGTATATATACATACACCACCACCACATCAGTGTCACTGCAGTGCTGAGAATGATCCACCACCCTAATAGTACCTGATCTGTGCTGGTCCTGTGGGGGTCCTGACCATTAGAGAACAGAGTAAAGGGGACTAACAAAGTATGTAGAGAAACAGATGGACTACAGTTGGACTGCAGCTATATGGTAAGTGGAACTGAGAAAATGGACAATGTGTGTAGAGGAAAGGAGGTGATCATAAGGTTATGACTCTCATATATATATATATATAATCCATCCATTATATTCCGCTTTATCCCGATTGGGGTCAAAGGGGAGCTGTAGCCAACAATCCCAGCGTCATCGGGCAAAGGCAGGGTACACCATGGATAGGTCGTGATACAGTAATGTAACATAACTAATGCATACTAAACATTGCTATCAAGTAATGTATTTTTCATAACTAATCACTTCATTGTGTATAATGTATTAAGAATATATACACTTAGCCCTTTATACATGTGGTCTTAATACAAATGGCTCCTGCTAATGAATATTATCATGTAATAAACAATATACAGTATAATAAATATAATCTGCATTATCAACATATGAAGTACTATTTGTTTTTATTATTCTTTTTTTCTTTTTACAAAAAAAACAGCCATTACAATTTTGAGGTTTTGTAGGTCAAAAGTTGTTTTATTTTCACCAGCACTATTCAAAGAGTCATATTTCCAAGAATCCTAAGAAAGTCCCTGACTGTGTTTATTGAAAGAAGACAAAGCAGTGCAGTTTACTGTATGTTGGGACACATCTGTTGCACTTCACATGGTATGATTAAGGGGGTTATGCTGTAGACATTTTTGGGGATATTTTCTAATAAAATGCTAAAATATATTGTAGATGTTATTTATATTTATACATTTGGGCACTGACAATAAATTGTTCAAAGTCTAAATAAATCAGCATTTCGGTCCACTGCTGAAATGCTAAAATGTTAAAATTTGTTGCACCGGGTCTCTCTCCATTTCCATATTTTGCTTATATAGAGATGACTATATGCAGTTTGAGATGCAGTCTTAACTGATAAGGTCTATAATATATATATATTTTTTACACAGACACATGAATTCAATACACTAACAGGTTTTCACAAATGCCTAAATTATGTGGGCTTTTCCTTGCTGACCAGAAGAGTGACACATGGTGATCCTGGTGTGCAGAGTGTGTTTTCACTCCATTTCCAAAATGCAGGAATGCATGAAAGAATAGCCAACTGTGTGGAAATCCAATCCATGACACAATGTTACGTTCTGAGCTGTGATTTACTGCTCTCTTCTTAGTGACAGCTGTCGTTTCTTGCAGGGTAATTTGAAAGTAACCAAAAAGGTGCTGACATATTTTTCTCAACAAAAGACACCCACTGTTCAAAACCTCTTTATAAGCCCGTAGATTTGTTACATACATTTAAAACTTACTACATTTATTTTCTCCTTAAATTAGGATACCCTTGCTAAATGTCATAAGTGGACTTCACTGACTTGTTCTTAAATCATGTTATAATATTACTGATATTAAATAATATGTTCTGCTAATATAGGTCATATATGATATTACATCTTGGCAGAAAAAATAAGTTCTTCCTCCAACTTACCCCCAAAAATCTCTCTTTGAGAGTGAAACAACTAGACACATAATCTACATAAACCCTAGTTGTGTTCACGCATTGAGTAAAACTGGGGAGGTGAGAGTGAAGGGGGTTTTAGGAGCTTTGGAGGGAAATCACAGGCTTTAATCCAGCCGAAGCTTTTCAAAACGCTGTGTTTATGCTGATCTGCAGATAGAGGAGCCTGATAGCTTTATGTGTGCAAATTCCCTTAGTGAAAAACAGACAGAAAAAGAGTGAAAGAGTAAAAATAAACATTCCTGCCCTTATCTATAGGGGTGATGTTAGAGGACAGGTCAGCAGCCAAAGCTTATAGCTGAAGTTAGAGCCACTGGTGCAGTGAAATCCCTTACCATAACTGTGTGTGTGTACGCGTGTGAGTGTGTGTGTGAGTGTGCGTGTTTGTGTGTGTGTGTTTTTCTTAGAGAATGTTACATCATTTTTCGTGCCTGTGTTTTATAAGTCAACATGCTTTACCTTTTTTTCCCGCAGCAAAATTTTGTCATTAATAGCAAAGCTGAATACATATTAGCATATTTTTCTCAGACTTACATATGACTGTAATAAACTGGCCTTGTTTCAGCACCAACAAACTTCTTGGGAAACTAGTGTCTGCTTGTCTGATGACTGAAAGCCCCATCTACACCCCTACACAATCCCTTATTTTCATAGAATATGTTGAATTATTCTTGTAAAAAGATTTTATTCCTTGGTGTTTCCTTGTTTCCTGGAAAGCAAGTACGGGATACGGTTTAATTGAGTAGTATATCACCAGGGCCAGTACATCCATGTAGATCATTGCCTAGAGTGACACTTGAGTGATAGCGGCCAAATGTATCAAAACTATTCTCCCATCTGTTAGCAACCTGACCGCAGAGCATGTTTTTCTTGTTTTTTTTTTTACAAAGCTTTCTGTGACTGCAGTCTCTAAGCACAACACTTGTGTCAGTCTTCAGTATGGACGTTGATGTTGTAGGGCAGGAAAAAAATCGGTTTAGATTCTGTTTATTATATGGACCATGGTGGGGACCATGGGGCCATGTTCCTGATAATAAGGTTTAACTATGGATGTATGACCATTGTCTTTATTGTGAATACAGATAAGGTGAACTTCACTGGGAATAAGGAGGAGGAAACATTATAAGTTAATATATATGATTTTTGCTTTTTTTTTTTTTTTTTGAAGTTGTGCCAATAAATAATGAAAATGGAATGAAGAGCATTGTTGTAATTGTATGTGTTTTTGGAGGAAACTGTTGTTGTTAAATAGATTGTTACGTTCATGTTTAAGGCATTTGGCAGGCACCCTTATCCAGAGTGACTTACATTTATCTCATTTATACAACTGATGAGTGTTAAGGGCCTTGCTCAGGGGCCAACAGTGGCAGCTTGATGGTGCCGGGATTTAAATTCATGACCTTCTGATAAGTAACCAATGAGATACCACTGCCACTAGGATTGTCAAGTAATTAAAATCTGGTTAAACATGTCACATGCTAATTTGCAACCTTCAAAAACTGTCATGTGATGTAAGAATGCTACACACTGTTGAATTCATAAAGCATTTTATGTAACCTGTTTGTATAACTATTTCCAATTAACAGAGCCAAATGTTTGTGACCTTCATTCTTTAGGATATTTATTTATAAGGACAAACCATGATTTCAAATGGGATGTTTTGGTGTGGCTGTTTTTTTTTTTCTTTTTCTTATAATGTTAACATTAACATCAAAATTCTTTCTTGGAATCTACATACAATTTTCCCCCCAGAGGTTTTATTTTAGGCTTTGCACAGACTGGGCTGAGCTCTGGTGTTACAATTTGATTGAAATGTAATTCAAATCATGTAAATCACTTAATAGTGAAAAAAAAATAGCCATGAGGATTTTTGTATTTCATACATTCTTACATTTTGAGCAGCTGCTTAGGGTCACAAAGCCTTGAAACACTAGCTGGAAATTGGGAGTATAGCCCGGATGCATGTTCATTGCAATGGTTCCATGCTCACACCCACATTTACACCTAGGATCATTTTATCGTAGCCAAATTAACATACTGGAATTTTTTGGGGTGAAAGGAACCCGGAAATAAACCACTACCTCCTACTAAAACATGGCCTCACTGTAGTTAGTTAAACAGGCAGGAGCTGAGGTCAGGATCAGACCAGGAACTCTGGAGCTTTATGCAATTGCTAAGGGCTGTATATTTACATTGGATCATTAAAGCCTTTAGTGTGTTCAGTTAACTAGTTTAAAGACTTTATCACCTCCAGAAAGGAGGTTATGTTTTTTGGTGATGTTTGTTTTTGTTGATTTACGAAAAAACTACAGAGTCGTTTGTCGTGAAACTTGGTGGAAGGGAGTAGCATGGGTCAAGGAAGAATTTGGAATGAGTCATGGCATGGATGCACATATTATTATGTGAGATGGGGCAAAAATGAATGGGTTTTTTCGTGAACCAATCATAAAAAAGAATTGCTGTTGGCCTTGGTGCAGATCTGCGCTCTGCGAGTTCACCTCTAGTTATGTCATGTATCTTTACCAGAAAAAAAAATCTGAATCCAGATTGATCGCATGCATCACAGCTCCAGGGTCCTGGATTCAAACTTGAGCTGAGATTACTGTCTGTGTGGAGTTTTGCATGTCTCCTCATGTTGGTGTGGGTTTCCTCTGGGTTCCTCTCCATTTTACTCCCATCGTCCTAAAACATGCAGGTATGTGTCGTGGCTATGCTAAATTGACCATAGGTGTGACTGTGTGTGTGTGTGTGTGTGTGTGTATTTGCTTGCAATACTGACAAACAATGAATATGTAAAATATATTGTCTGACAAACCGATTGTGATTACTTAATGAGTTCAATTAATTGACTTCATATAGAGGAATAATGTGTTGCTTGTCCTTTATTGCACCCCTTAAAGCAGTAGGTCTCCCAGTTGAGCTACTGGGTATATGTAGGGAAAATGTATCACTCATGTGATGTGATCACTGACTGTCTGTCTGAAAGTCATATCAAGCAAGTGCCTATCTGAAATCTTGGCATTTAGTTCACATGTTCTGCATTGTCGCCTCTTTCTGTTGTAAAACATCAAGGTTTCAACATGTCACTAAACAAAAACCATATTTGCTAGTAATTCTTGAGTATTTTGAAATCTCTACTCTTACTAAATACATTTGAAAATGCATGCAAAGTGTATTTTGTCCTAGTCTGACAGTTTAATGTGTCTCTGGCTCTAAAACACATTCATCTCATAAAGTTATCTATGTAGTCAAAGTAGCTGATGAGTTGTATCATGCATCTTTCTTTATTTGCTTACAGACATGCCTCCTTCATTCTTCCTTTCTCTAACTTTTTCTATCTGTTCTTCCTTGTGTCTAAATATAGCATGAGAAAACTATGAGCAAAAAAAAACCTTAACAGCTGGAAGGGAGAAGGAGAGAGTGAGTTTATGGGGGAATATCACCTGAGGTACAACTGTAACTGACTACTGTTTCATTAGCAGATTCTTATCCAATGACACCCGTTATTGCTTTAGTGCTATTACCCCATAGCATGGTTCAGTCATAAGTCATCATCATTTTTCTCTAAATGCCACTTTTAGCTTTTATGATAAGAGTTTAGAAGGGTTGATACTAAGCAGGTCAAGAACAGTGACAGCTGAGTTGATCGTTGTTATGAAAGACTGCTAGTGAGTCACACAACACTCACTTTTGTCCACACGTCTGTGGTCCTCCTGCAGATTGAGCGTTGATCCAAAGCTCTTAGTTCTTTGTCTCTTTACCGACTTTCTTGTAGCTCTGACCCTTGCTAGATAAGAACATGGATTTGTCTGAGATCATTCCTCACACTGTAGACAGTTAATGTTTAAATAAAAAGACATTGTGCATACTTCTGCCTCTGGCTCTCACATGATACTGAGTGCATGTTCCTCCTTGCAGAAGAGCTTGAAAAATGAAATTTTTGAAAAGTGAGAGCATGATGTACTGTAGAAGGAATGTTCATGTTAGCCAGTAGTCTGCTAAATGCATGCCTGAAGAGTCAAGCAGAAAATGTGGACAGCTGATTTATGCTATTTTTGTACCAACTGGATATTTCAAAATGTGCATTCACATTTTTTTTGACGATTAACAATTTAATCTAAGTTATAATAATATCACAGCAGTGTCTGCAATTCCTGAAATTTACTTATTATGATCCCCAGCCTGCAATATCCTCACATGATCACCAGTCACGCACTTATCACCATTTTTTATAGGCAGCATACTGTAGTGACTCAATGACTTACGCACTTGTAACCTATTAGAAAAAAAATTCAATATCCGTTTCCCACTTGCTGTTTTTGCTTTTTTTTGCTTGCCAAAGCCAATTTATTGTGAGTGTCCTTGATTGGCCAATTTATTGTTCAAATTAATGTTTACTCAATAAAAATGTAAAATGCATAGGCAATATACCCTTCATCTAGACACCATTATAACAGTTATGTTCATTCATTTTATCAGTAAAAGCCATGTGAAAACTATTATCTATATGTCTCTATGATACACTCTATTGATCATGCAGTTTCTTTTTCATGATTCAATTGCTAGTATTTAGCTTTTACACAGTTTTTACACTTTTACTGTCTCACAAATTGTATATTGCAACCTTGCAAGCTGCACCTAGTGGTTGAAGTTGCTATAGCCATAACCAGTATACAGTTACTACAGCTCCTGATTTTTCACCTTCTGATGCAGCCTCAACAAAATAAATAAAATTAGGTCTGCAGAGGGCGGCACGGTGGTGTAGTGGTTAGCACCGTCGCCTCACAGCAAGATGATCCGGGTTCGATTCCCGGTCCAGGCCGTTCTGTGTGGGGTTTGCATGTTTGCCCCGTGCTTGTGTGGGTTTCCTCCGGGTACTCCGGTTTCCTCCCACAGTCCAAAGACATGCATGTTAGGTTGATCGGTCACTCTAAATTGCCCGTAGGTGTGAATGTGTGCGTGAGTGTGGGTTGTGCAATGGACTGGCGACCTGTTCATGGTGTACCACGCCTTCGCCTGATGACGCTGGGATTGGCTCCAGCCCCCCCATAACCCCGACTAGCGGGATAAAGCGGAAGATAATGGATGAAGGTCTGCAGAGGTAAACTGAGTTGGTGTAGTTTTGTTATGTGATTTCATATTTTTTCAGGGTATTCACCCTGCTTTAATTCAGGTATAACAAAAATCAGTCCATAGAAAAATGCAATCTGATAAATATGTTAGAACTTTTATAATTTGTTAAAAGGCACAATAAAAATTGCAATGCAATGTGGTATAAAAGCAAGGGAAATGTTAAGAATAATAATAAAGCTTAGAAGAATAGGTTAATACACTAATGAGAAGACAAAGATTTTAATAAACATCTAATAGTAGGTTATATGCATATATTAAGCTTATAGAGTGTATGAAGTAACACATTAAGGTATATTATATGAGAGACTGAGATATGTTTACTGATACAAGCAAAAAAAAGTGTAAAACTTCTTTTCTTTTTTCATGTGCAAGTGTTTTAAATGGGACAGTGTGACATAGTTTTAATGCAACATACAACTAAGGTCATTTAGCTCATTTAGGTCATTAAGGTCATGCTAAGGTGTGTGTGCAACATTAAAAAGTGTTATGCATGTAACTATTTATGAGCATATATGAACTCAAACATAAATATCATCTGAAACATGTTTTGTATAAATGAACAGATAAAATATATCTTACCCAAAGCAAATGATTTATCTGCAGCTAGCAAAGCGGTTATCGGAGGTTATTCCTAATACTAAGATTCACTGTTTATTAAATGTCAAGGTCTGCATAAGTTTCCCAGGAATGACCCTGAGTGTTATTTCATTTGTTCAATAAAGATGGAACAACAAGCCTTTTTTTAAATGATATTTTATGAGGAAGAAAGGGCCATTCATGCTGAAATCTCATTTATATGAAATAAACATTAACAAAATAGCCACAGCATGTACCAGTAGCTGTCTTTAAGTTGGAAAAATTAGTTCATTTAAAACATTCTTCAATAGATTTTGATGTTACTCACCAGGATTACGGTAAAGATTAATACTTAGAGCCATTTCTGACATAAACAATCTGTACATTATTAACAAAACATTATTTGCAGATTTTGCATTAAAAATTAAAGTTAAAGCTGAAAGTTAAAAAGCATTATAACTGTATGTTATTCCAAGCACAGCCATAAAGCTTTAAGTGCATGCTTTATGGGATATTGTCATAGGATTATTTATTTACTCAAATAGACAAATATTCTGAGAAGGACCATGACTATTTCTATAAAATGTATTGCTACGTTTTGTAGAAATAATGGTTGCATTTTAAAAAACTTCATTTTTCATGTTCCTAGACATTTAAGGCATTACTAATTGGTGACATTCAGGGCAAACAACTACTGCATGCCTACCCTCCTTCAAGAAGCTGCCTCAGTGAAGTAGCTCCCTTAAAGTTTATAAAGGAGCTGAGAAATCGTGGTTTGTTCAAGAATAATACAACTTCATTGTTCTTCTGTCTACCTCAGCTATAGAAGGACCCAGAGCTGCCAATTTTGCTTAGAGGAGGGCATTTGTTGGAGTTGTACCATGAGGAAATTCAGTTAGTTATGCTGCAGTTCCTCCATGACAATAGATACTGTTTCATTAGAGAACACCAGGGTCTCCACACAGTATGTTACAGTGGAGTCAGATCTAATTATCGTGAAGGTGCAGCACAGTTATACTCATGTATTCCACTGGAAACCAGTCTTAAAAATGCCATGGATCACTGCTGCTACTACAGCTTTTAGACACTTGGTTGCGTAAGACATCATTCATATAATTATATTTCCACATTTCCTATTTGACCTGGTTTAGTGACTTTAATCAGCTTATATCCTATGGGCTTATTTTATTAATATGGTAAGTGGTATGTATTAGTCATGTGAGGGGAAGGTGGCATAATGTCCACTACAATACTAAAGTTAAAACACACTCACAGTTACTCCACACTATCAATGCTGTTTAAAACAGTTTTTAATAGGAAGCTGCTGATTAGCTTGCTAGCTACTGCTAGTTACTAGTTTACTATTTCCGAAGACATGAGCAATGTCCGTCATTGATTTTCCAGAATGGATGTTTCAACATTATTGATATAAGGCTAGATTGCACTACATTATAGTAAATGCCAAAGTATCTTCACCAAATGAAGTAATATACAGTACCTCATCCAAATCTGACTTTTCACACATCTCAACATCCCTACCATGGTTTAATGTAGCCCGCCATCACATATATAACAATAACAGTAACTGAGATTAGACCAATATAAAATGCAATCTGCACTACTGGAGGGAACACTATTCCACTGATTCTATAATATATGGCTCAAATAATCAAGACTTACACAAACTGTAGAAGCATTGCCAACATACCAATAAGGAGTAAGCAGGTCTGTTACAATAATATGAATGGCTGGTCCTTCTATTCTTCCAGACAAGTGTATGATGTACAAATGCTTCTGTTGTAGGTAACAAAAATAATGAAATTACATTAAACTTACTATAGAGTAGGCCAATAAGTGTCAGGAAATAATGGATAAATGCAACATGTATTGAGTGTGGCTGACAGCAGGGCCCACAATGGTTTTATGGATGATTTATATTTCCTATTTTCTAGAAAAGTTCCTTTTCTTAAGAATAAATCCTCTGTTGCAAGTTCTGACATACAGACTTTAAGAGTTCCTTCAAAGAAACAACCCAATAAACCCTTAAGGGTGCTAGATGAACTTTTTCCCCCTATACAGTTTACAGCAACCTGTTCTGGGACCTGTGCCAGCCTGTGCCTCTTCATTTCTGAATCCAGCCCAGGGCTGCAGCTGTCTCCTCAACCCCAGGTTTATCTCACAAAAATCCCCCATATGACTTCATCATTTCTCAGCATAGATGAATTCTTTTGGTTTGCATGAGTGTTGCTTCTCCTAAGTAAATAAACCAACAGCATCGTTCTTCTACCTGATATTTACTAACTGGATACAGAGACTTTTGGAAAGCTTCACATTCTGTATCTAGAGACATTTCTTTGAGAAGCAGTAAAACACACTATTTAGGCCAAACCTATTGACAGTCTAGACTTCCTTTACAACATCCACAAGATTGTGGGGAAACATTTGCATTTGCACAGTCACCCAAAGCACTCTTTAGGCACCATTATACTGAATGTCTTTTTATCACAGCATTTTCAAAATCAGATAATGGAAATATGAATTATGCAGGACTGGTCCTTGAAAGAACATAATCACAGTATGGCTGAATCCTTGATCCTCATGATTCTCTGATCAAAAGGTATTGAATCATTGTCTTTAACAGAAGCTATGACCAGTGGTGAACAGATTTACTTGATATGTCACATAAATTACAGATTTAATATTTATGTGTTTATGTTTTCATTTACATTTTACATTTACAGTTATCTCATTTACACAGCTGAGCAGTTGCAGGTTAAGGGCCTTGCTCAAGGACAAAGCAGTGGCAGATTGGTGGTGCTGGGATTTGTACCCCTGACCTTCCGATCAGTAGTCTAACATCTTAACCGTTGAGCTACCACTGCCCTATTTCATAGTAAGAAGTAATTTACAGGAGCATGTACAGTGGACATTAAACATAAGTGTAATAATAAATAGATTAACAATGCGACATATATTTAATTTAAAAATGTTATAAATATTAAAGTTATGTCTGGATTTTATGTCTCTGTAAAACTGCTTTGGGACAGTGTTCATTGTTAAAAGTACTCTATAAATAAAATTGAATTGAATTTAACTGAAGTGATTTGAATTATATATATACAGAAGACTTAGTGTCAGAGCTTTGTAAGGATTTCTAAATACTTATGCTGTACACGTGTCTTCTTGTAAGTGTTGCCTGTTTTATTATGATGTATAAGCAATAATGGGTAGTACAGGCATAGTATGTGCTATTGCTGCCTGACAACTTCAGGGTCCCTGTTTCAAACTTGAGACCATGATACTCTCTGTACAGAATTTCTGTCCGGATTTCTTCTGGTTTTTCAAGTTCCACCTCCCAAAAACATCCCAGCAGGTGAATTGGCTACACTAAATTGCCCTTATAGGTGTTATTGAGAGTGTGAATACAGTATGAGTGTGCATATACCCTGCAAAGGTCTGGCATCCCATCCAGGGTGTGTTCCTGTCTCACTCCCAGTGTTCCCGGGATAGGCTCCAGATCCATTACAACCTTGAAAGAATAGAGTGGTTATTGAAAGTGATATAACTGATATGCATGTTCCTGTTGAACCTGTAAACTTAACAGATAAAATCCTAGAGGCACAAATATTCCTGGACTGTAGATATTAGTGAACACTTCCCATTCAGTTTGCTTTATAGGAGCATAGCCACTAATCCCCCACACAGCAAATTTCATGATCAACCATCTTTAGAAATGTTTGCGCTATCATAAAATAAATCTCCTCATAAAAAATTAAACTGTTCCTGGCTCACCTAACAATATTTCCAGTAGACCAGGACACTTACACAGGCTTTCTAAAATATTTAATGCAGATGCAGTATAAGCTTTAGAGCTCATCTCAGACAAGCATGAACAAAAATGTATTAGGTATTAAAAATGTTTCTTCTTTTTTAAATCTGCAGACATATTCTTTTAACATTATAAGAATGGATTTGTACATGAGCCAAAAGAGGTTTTATGTGATTGGATAAACATGCATATCTCATCCAGCTGACTTGCATGACTTCAGTGAAC
The DNA here is from genome assembly GCA_028566435.1 of Scorpiodoras heckelii. Lineage (NCBI taxonomy): Eukaryota > Metazoa > Chordata > Actinopteri > Siluriformes > Doradidae > Scorpiodoras > Scorpiodoras heckelii. The sequence goes on along the minus strand of JAOVVH010000033.1, from coordinate 9,164,374 downwards.
ATCAGGACAGTAGAGATGATTTATGTGACTAAGGTTAATCTCTCCCGTGATTCATAAGTATATTGCAATGCGATAATCTTATAAAAGGATCTAGAAATCTGATGGGAACCTCTGCCACTCCTCCATATAGCTGCACAGAATCATTTAACACACTGAACCTCTTAGATCAGTCTACATTTCAGATCAATTTAATGATTTATGTCATTGACATAGTTTGCCATGGTTGGTGAAATAGATGATGTTGCCTCACTGAATTTTATAGTTCACTCTATGGCAGCAGTAAGTCCAATGGAAAACCTGTTATAATTTCAGACTTGTAGACTAGATTTTCCATCCATTTTGCTTCACATGTTATCAACATCTAAAACTCATGAGATGAGTATATGAAAGTATTGACCTGTTATTTTACCTTTTAGGAAGTGTATTTGCTGTATCTGCATCATAAAGGAGCATTCAGTTAGCATTCACACATTACACCTGTCCTACAGCAACTCCACTGTCTACCCATTAGCTGCCGTATAAAATACAAAGTCCTGCTTCTTACTTTCAAAGTTCTATGAGGTCTGTACTCTCTTTCCGGTACCCTTTCTATGAGGTCTGTACTGTCTTTCCCGTAACCGTATCTTCTGATTCTGGTCTTCTTACTGCCCATGATTTAAACTGTCTTCTGTTGGTGGCAGATCACACAGTGCTGCCGCTCCAAAACTCTGGAATTCTCTGCCACAATCACTTCATGACTGTTCCACTGTCTCTTCCTTCAAAACTCAGTTGGCAATCTTACTCTTCACCTCACACTACTGTTTCTATATGGGTTTTTTTGTTTTTTTTTGTATTGATATGTAAAGCGTCCTTGGGATTGTGAAAAGCATTATATAACCTATTATTATTATGATGATGATTATTATTATTATTCATTCATTCATTCATTCATTCATTCATTCATTCATTCATT
>JAOVVH010000033.1:9129403-9139776 GCA_028566435.1 Scorpiodoras heckelii | reverse complement strand
GCTCTCTTGAGTGGTGTGTGTGTGTGTGTGTGTGTGTGTGTGTGTGTGTGTGTGTGTGTGTGTGTGTGTGTGTGTGTGTGTGGGCACGTATGGCCTCTCTACTGGTTCACTGAAAGTCTTCCACCTGTTCCAGCTTGCCAGCACCCGTTGCTGACGCCTCTTCTCTCTTGTCCTCCTCCTCTACTTCTCTTCATCTGTACAGCATTGTCCTTATGTCAACAAATGATGTAAATCCATAACGGCTGCTGCTGTGGCCAGTTGACTGTCAGCAAAAACCATTTGCCGTTTGTGAGTCTTGTTTTTAGTCCTAACAAAATCCTTTCTTGCTGGAGACACAATTGCTGACTGATTAGAGAATTAAGTCATAATTTAGTAAAGACACACGAAGTTTTTAAATATATATAGCATTTTGTGGGAATAATAAAGATTGTGATAAAAAAAAAGTCATTATACCACAATACTCATGAATTCTCACTTTCTTTGCTCTTTTCTCAGTAACATTCCTCAAAACATGAAAAAGAAATCATTGTCCATATTGTCCACAGACATTAGAATGACAGTCAAGTGCTCCTTTAAACCAGCTCTATACTAATAAAGATCATTACATGTGTAGTCCTCTATTAATAATAACAACAACCTGAATATGCACAACCCTTCCATATCAATAAAATATGCTATACTTTACATTTCAAATCTTGGATAATTCATGACAGATGTACCCTTTATTTGGAGAAACAGTAGCTACTTCTCATTTGGTGGGTCATGCTACATTTTTGTTATCTTTTGGAGAGACAAATGGAGAAAGACAGTGATGTGACAGAGAAAGGTGAGGAAGGAAGCGAATTATTAATGGAGCTTAGTTGCCATGGCTACAGTGCCTTTGGACAGAGAAAAAGCTTTGGACAGGTTATGGACATCCTTGTGTACCCTTGTGCACCACTGAACAGGCAATGATGGATCCTGAATGAAGTTGGATCTACCAATGGTGTGTTGAAAATGGTCAAAAAAAAAAAATGTTGCATTTTGCTTCGGATCAGCAACTCTACACATTTGTAACAAATTACAAGATACAAGGTTAAAGTTAAAGCAGTGGTGTAAAGCATTTAGCAGTTATAGCTTTTCCTATTATGTTATACAAACCCCATTTACAGAAAAGTTAGGACACTTTCTTAAAATGCAATACAAACTGAAATCTTCCATTTGTTAATTCACTTGAAGGTTTATTTTATAGACAAAAGGACAAAGAAAATGTGTTTTCAATGTTGAACATAAATCTATTTGTTAAATATAAACAAATGGAGAAATTGATGCCTGCGACACACTCAAAAAAGTTGGAACAGAGGCATGTTTACCACTGGGTCACATCACCTTTTCTTGTAATTATACTTTTTAATCATTTGGGAATTGAAGATAATAATTGTTGCAGTTCTGCAAGTGGAATTTCTGCCCATTCTTGCTATGTACAAGAATTGAGTTGCTCAACAGTCTGTGGTCACTGTTGTCTGATTCTCCTCTTCATGATGTGCCATACATTTTCAATAGGAGACAGACGTGGACTGCAGGCAGGCCAGTCAAGCCACACTGTTGAACTTGTGCAGAATGAGGTCTGGTACTGTCCTGCTAAGATAGATTTGGTGTTCATTAGTAAAGATGTTGTCTTGAAGGCAGCATATGTTTCTCCTTCATACCAATATAAGCCTCCACACCAATGGTACCTTCACATATATGCACATCACCCATGCACCCCCATGCCATCATAGGTGCTGGTTTTTGCGCTTTTCATTGGTAACAGTCTTTTTCATCTTTGGCACAGAAATTCCAGTGTCTGTTTTTTCCAAAAAACAAGCTGATATGTGGAGTCGTCTGACCACAGAACACATTTCCATTGTCTTACGGTCCATCTCAGATTACTTCGGGCCCAGAGAACTTGCCAGTGTGTCTGCAAAAAATGTATATATGGCTTCCTCTTTGCATAATAAAGTTTCAATTTGCGTTTCTTGATGCAGCGGTGAACTTGAATCCATGAATCTTTTCATGATATTATGAAGTATAGATGGTGAAAGATCTAAATTCTTTACAGTCTTGCACTGAGAAACATTGTATTTGAACAATTGTCTCATGAAGTTTGGCACCACGACCCATTGCTTGCAAAGAGTTAAACTGCTAATTGTAGAAGCTTCCAGAACACTTGTATGAGTGTGTTGCAGCCATCAGTTTCTAAATTTGTTTATATTTAACAAATATAAATAAGTTTGTCATTGAAAACACTGAAAATATTTTCTTTTCCATTTGTCTGTTAAATAAAGGTCCAATTGAATTAACAAATTACAGATTTCAGTTTTTATCGCATTTTTTGGAAATGTTCCAGCTTTTTAGGAAATGGGGTTTATACATATGGATTCTAAAAAAAAATACTAGACAGGGGTTGTAATTAGATCAGCTGTGCACCAGCACTACTTTTGACTAAGGGTAGATTGCAAATCTACTGATTTAACGCTGATGTCTACAACATGACCTGTTTTTTCTAAATATTATAACAGAAAATACTCACTTGTATGCCTTTTCTAAGCCATAGGGTTGGCTCCCTGTCTGACGTTTGCTGCTCCTGTTTGTTGTGGTCATTTATTATACTGAATGACTCACTCTTTCCCTTCCTCATGCCACATCCTTTACCATGGAAACTATCATCCATCTGTGCTTGAAACAGCTGGGTGAGCCAGAGCAGGACATGTGACATGGTGATGTGAGGCAACTGCGAACACACAACCGACAATGACCAGAGTTCCAGACATCTAATCATTTGCTGCCCACTGTGACCTTTAGTGACATTTCGTACACTCCTGAATGATATTTCAGTGCCTCTAACTTTGATTGTTTACAATGAATGGCTCAGATACTCATGCGTATGCTATGCAGATAGGATTGATAGGTAGTTTTTCTTTTTTGTTGTTTTGTTGGTGCTTCTTTCACAGCAGGTTACATGGTTACTCATTTGTATTCTACAGGTGAGATCACCTTTACTACAAAGTACCCCATTGTGAACACTAACATAGTCAAATTATTCTGCTGGAAGAAAGAAATCAAATTGGATAGCAAACTATTTGACGCAGGCGTTTATTTCCAAATTCACAGAACTCACTCAAAGACAAGGACCTACATATAAAGGGTGAAAAATACCACACTACTTTATTTTAAAAGCATCTGTCAGTTGTTCTTTGGTTTTGCTTGGTATAGAAGAGGCCTTTTTCTCACTTCCTCTTCATTGAGTTCTTGTAACTTTGAACTTGGCTGATCTGCATGACTGCCACACTTAAAGTTTAAAGTTTTGTCTGTTCATGTAACATTGGTTGTGTCCTAAGATTCATTTGTGCTGATTCAGTTACTACCAAAACCATCACATCATGATCCATAATAATGGGTACACAGCTAACCCAAACTAGTGTCACCATTGTTGTTCACATTTCATTCATTCATTCATTCATTCAATCAATCAATCAGTAAGCCCTATTAAAGGACAACATTTGCATATATTATCCACATTGACCACAATGCATCAGAGGGGCACTAAGGGGAAATACAAACCACTTTTCCAGAAAAGTTGGGACACTTTCTAAAAAATGCAAGAAAAACTGAAATCTGTAATTTTTCATTCATTTGAAACTTTACTTAAAAGATGAAAGGATTTTCAGTGTGTTCAATTGAACTTAAGTGTATGTGTTAAATATAAATACATTTAGAAATTGATGCCTGCAACACACTCAAAAAAGTTGGGACAGAGGCAAAATTAGACAAGTAATACAAGTAACACTGTTGTGAAAGGTTCTGCATTTAGCAGTTTAACTGGTAACAGGTGAGGTCATCAAGATTGAGTATAAAAGGAGCATCCACCAAAGGCTTAGTCTTTGCAAGCAAGGATGGGTCGTGTCTCACCACTTTGTGCCAAACTTTGTGAGAGAATTGGCAGTCAATTCAAATACAATGTTTCTCAGCACAAGATTGCAAAGAATTTAGGTCTTTCATCATCTACAGTTCATAATATCATGAAAAGATTCACGGAGTCAGGGGAAATCTTGGTGCATCAAGGCCAAGGGCAGAAAGAACCATCGAGCCTTCAGGCGGTATTGTTTGAGAAACCATCATGCTACCCTGATGGACATAGCCACATGGGCTCGGGAGGACTTTGGAAAATCACTGTCACTTAAAACAGTCCATCAAGAAATGCAACCTGAAACTGTATTATGTAAAGAGGAAGCCATATATTAATTTTGCTCAGAAACACTGATGAGTTCTCTGAGCACAAAGCCATCTGAGATAGACAATGGAAACATGTTCTGTGGGCTGATGATTCCATGTTTCAGCTTGTTTTTGCGAAAGACGAAAAAGACCATCCAGACTGTTACCCATGAAATGTACAAAAACCAGCATCTGTGATGGCATAGGGGTGCAACAGTGTGTATATACGTGAAGGCACCATTGATGCACTGGTATTTTAGAGAAACATACATTATATGGGCAAAAGTATTCGGACACCTAAACATTACACCTGCAGGAGCTTTTCAAGATTTCAAGATTCACTGAAACTAAGGGGCCTTGGCCAACCCCTCAAAAACTCAGCTATTGAGACAACAGAGCATTGCCGTCTATTATGCACTATGCTCCCCCACACTCGGGGACCCTGCTGTGTAACTGTACATGGTCTGCCACTCCATGGCTGAGTTGCTGTGGTTCCTAAACACTTCCACTTTTCAATAATACCACTCACAGTTGATTGTGGAATATCTAGGAGGGAAGAAATTTCATGAACTGACTTGTTGCAATGGTAGCTTCCTATAGCAATACCACACTCAAATTCAGTGAGCTCTTTAGAGCTCAAATGTTTGTAAAGGCAGACTGCAGGGCTAGCTGCTTGATTTTATACAGCTGTGGCAATGGGACTCCATGAAACAATGCTTCAATGATTAATTCAATGTTTAAGAGGTGTGTCAGAATACTTTTTTCCATATAGTGTACGTTGACGTCAAGAGGACGTCTTTTTCCAGGAACTCCATGTCTATTTCAGCAGGACAATGCCAGGCCTCATTGTGCACGAGTTACAACAGCATGGCTTAGTAGACATAGAGTGCATGTGGCTTGACTGGCCTGCCTGCAGTCCAGTCATGTGTCCCAATGAAAATGCATTGTGCATCATGAAGAGGAGAATCAGACAGCTGTGACTGGACTGTTGAGCAGCTCAAGTCTTGTACACAGCAATAATAGGCCAAAATTCCACTTGCAAAACAGCAACAATTAACGTCGTCAAGTCACAGACAATTAAAAAGTAAAATTAAAAGACAAGGTGATGTGACCGAATGGTAAACCTGCCTCCATCCCAGTGTGTTGAAGGCATCAATTTGTAAATGTGTTTATATTTAACAAATAGAATTAAGTTCATCATTGAAAACACTGAAAATCTTTTCTTTGTCATTTTTATTTTAAATAAAGCTTCAAGTTACTAAACAAATTACAGATTTAAGTTTGTATTGCATTTTTAGAAGGTGTCCCAATTTTTTGGAAATGGGGCTTGTACAATAACATTAAGATATTAACTTCATATAAACTGCCACCCATTCCTATGAACACAAAGCCACACACCACATAACCTACTGTGTCCAGCAGTTTTCATCATATTTTGTTCAACTTGCTAATCAGCTAGCTAACAATAATGGCTACAATAATAACAACAGGACAGGTAACAATGTTAGTTGCAAAAAGGAGCATCCCAAAGCCTATTCGTATAGGATATTTCAAGATGTCTCAGTTCCCAAAATCACATTAAACTGACTTTTTTTTTTATCTCACTTTTTGGGGGGTTTATGCCTCATTAAATCTTTTCATATACTCATGTAAAAATACTGAGATAACAATTCTTTGGGACAAAAATCCCAGAGATACTGTAACGGTAGTATTACAGTACTTCATCTCCACATGTAAAGCTAGTTCAATCCAAGTGGTGCTTTGTCTAAGTGAACTAATAATCTACTTACCTCAAGTTCCTTAAAATCACTAGCTTCCTTTACTTTATTTACTTTTTTATTTACGAGTGAGTTTCAAGCACAGCACACTTGCACAGTTACCATGATCTCATTTGTTAGCTTAGTTTTCTCAGTTGGCTATCTTACAAGCTAGCTAGATTACAAACTTGATTATCTGCAGTCATCTAACTTAAACACAACCAACACATTTTCTGATGCTTTTGCTTTCATGGCATTTCATTTTACATTTATTATTTTTACATCATTATTTTAGTCTGAGTGAAAATCTACATTATTGGTAAAAGGAAAAAAAAGACTTTTAAAGCCTCCTTCTCTACTATATATACAGTTACATTCCTTACAACTGTAACAACAGTGTCAGGTATCTTAAAATAGCTGAAAAGTTTCCTTTGTGTTACAGCCTGGTTCTGGAGACGAACTTTGCTGACACAGTAGAAAACAGTGGTGCACTCCATTGATGTAATCTGCCTACATCTACCTTATCTAAGTGTTTCTGCTTCACCGCAAAGCTCTATTTGTTGTGCTGTGCGTGCCATATATACTGCTCTCTTTATCTATATCTCATTATCATACTGTATCTGTGTGTTTCCACAGTTAATTTTCTTTTGTCAGAAACTGTCAGTGAAAGAAAGATGCAGAAAATATGTCTCAAATCTCCTAATGTTTATTGGAATCTTAAAGTTATTTGATGCCCTTCTTTTTGCTGTGCTGTGTGGCCAATGCGAGGAATGAAATAAACAGCAGATATCGCTGCAGAGGTGAAAGGTAAGCTCCTTTGTTGCACTGTTGCAGCAGGACTCCACTGAGTAGTCCCATGGAAAAGTATTTTTGCTGTGCTTTTATGTACTCAGAAAGTAGTTTTGAAGAGCAGCCAGTGGGCAGTGCAGCAGTGCAGTGAAATACAGAGCTTAAGCGAACCTAATGAGCTATCAATGGCTGTATGTCATTCTCTGAACGTAAGGCCCAGCTTAGCTCAGAGTGTTGTTAACTCAGCAGGAGCACAGCACAACAGTGGCACAAAATGGACTATAGGTTGGTAGTAAACTTGCCTTAGCGAAATTAATGCTGCACTGATGTTATACAGATTTCATGAATGGGTTTGGTTTTGTGGCTGATTAAGCTTTGTGCAGTTGTTAACACAAACTTGCTGTTAACATTGATGAGGAGACAAGTTCGGTGGGCTTACACTGAACTACCAGAAAAACTGGTACTGAAGCAAAATACATAGCAACGCCACCTATGTACATCAGTGGTTGTATCCGCCAGTGCGTATATATAGCAAAAAACATCTATGGTAGCTTCTAGAGCTGTTTCGGGTGTGGGAATGGAAAGTTATCATGATTTTGTTATTTTCAATGCAGTTTTATAGTTGGAGCTCTTGAGATGGGAAGCAAAAGCAAAGAAGTTTGACTACAAGAATTCTGGTAAAACCTTCAACTTATGACAGCAGTGTGGCGGTAAAAAAGACTCTGGGTGAACATGACCAGCATTGGCTGGGACGGATCGTTTCATGTGATAGGCTTGCAAGACTGTCTTAAGTAACATCAGCATGAGGACTGTGCAACGTTTCCTCCAAGATCCCGTAGGGGAACCTACCAAGTATTAACCGGTATGCCAGTTTTTCTGGTATTTCAGTGTACTTTCTGGTGTCATAACCTGATAAAAACGCATTGTATCAGCTAACATTGGTACCTGGACAGGTCTTTGGTGCTTTTGCCTCGAAAGCATTAAATGCTTACCTGAGATGAAAGCAAACAGTGTTGGAAGCCAGAGTTCTGGTAGAATCTGCTACTTTTTAATCAAATAAATCAAATAAAAGCAAATATGGCTAGGAACAACATTCCTCGATGGAAGAGAACATTTGACGTCACTGCAAACAGCCAATCATGTTTATTCTACACTAAAAAAAGTCACTAATAACCTTTGTGAGATGGTATGCCATGGACTTCATATCCTGCTTTTAAAAAAGCACATTGTGTAACAGTGTTTGAAACTTTGATTTTCTGTTTGAAAACCTGTGTATGTGTCAAAGTGCAAATAGCCAATAAGCTTGAAAACTTCAAGACTATGGAAATCAAACTCACTTTTAAAAATCTGTCAGGGGAATGCCAGAATTGCCACAGGACTCCATTTCTCAAGACACCTCATAAACTACAAACATGCCCAACACAGACTCAGTTACCCATCTTTGACGCATCTGGACTCATTAGCCTCTCACACACTCATATACTCTATAAAAGTGTGTCTGTTATTTTCATTCATTGCAAAGTTTTGCTCAATGTACATGCACTTGTCGAATCCATGCCTTTGATTCATGTATAGTACTGTGCAAAAGTCTTAGGCACCTACTGTTTTTAGGTACAACTTTTGTTATAGATAGAAATAGGTTTTTTTTAGTTCTGCATTATTCAGTCAGTACAAGAAGATTTTATATTTCCAGACATTTCTTTTCCAACTAGAAATTAAATGCTATACAAAAATGTTTGTATGTCAGTAATGAAAGCAACACATTACATAACAGACAACTTTTCAGACAGAAAACATTATGAAGGCTGCTGGGTTTTGCATGCAAAAAAGAAGTAACTGTGACAGTCAAAGTCTCCAGAAGAGCTGTGGAAGATGCTGCAAGAGGCTCAGTAAAACTTAAAAGCTAATTTCCTTATAAAACTGCACACATTGTACCTGGGAACACTGTTTATTGAATTCCTTTATTATTCCTTATTGCTTTCTTTTACGTTGAAACATCTTCATTATTTCTGAAGGCATCTTTACTTTACAGCAAGTCTTTGCATGTGTCTAAGACTCCTGCATCGTACTGTATATTAATTAGCTGGTAAATTTAAGAGTGTCAAGAGTATCTTGGAGAATCTGCCACAGCTCTTCTGGAGACTTTGACTGTCACACTTACCTCTTTTTTTTTTACATGAAAACCCAGCAGCCTTCATTATGTTTGTCTGAAAAGTGCTCTGTTATGTAATGTGTTGCTTTTGTTACTGACATACAAACATTTTTGTGTAACATTTAGTTTTTGTTGGAAAAGTAACATTTGTAAATATAAAATAATTTTGTACTGACTCAATAATGCAGAACTAAAAAAAACCATCAACAACAAAGGTTGTACCTAAAATCAAGACTTACATACATAGTACAGTACTGCTTCTCTGGTGTTGACCCTTGCTAACCTTTTTTGTCCTTTGGTTTTTGCCTTATCCTGTGTTTTTTAAATCTCTGCTCACAGTTTTTGACATTGTATTTGGGATAGCCCTCTGTATTGTTGTTTGCTAATCAACTCATTTGTGCCTGCCTTTCTAATTCATTTTTCAATTCTCCCTTTTGGATTGTTTTTAATAAAACGCAATCTGCATTTGTATCCACATCTGCCTCCTGCTGTCTGACAAAGTCAGTGATACTAATGTTCCTGTCTTTGTTGTGCAAGTGATGATTATACCCTCCATAAAGACATGAGGTAAGGTTGGCTCTTAAAACCAGAAAGCATTTTTAACATGACATGAATATGTGGTTAAAATCAATTATAAAAATCAGTTCAATTAAACGATTAAAGATTTTATTAATCCTCATGGTCTTTCCATCTCAGGTTAGCTTAACTTTCTGACAGTAAATTAATAGCTACATAAAGCAAGCCTTGCTGGATTACATAACTGCTCTTGTGATTTACTGTTCAGAGATCACACTAAAGCAGAGTCACGGCTTCTTATTCTATGACTACTGTATCTTGCTTTGAAAATAATTGAGACCAAATGGAAAACATTTACTGCTTTGTGCAAATATAACAGAGAGGAATGCATCTGAAGATGAAGCAAGAAAAGAGATTGATCTTATGACAGCAAAATTGTGTATTTTTGCTAAACAGAAATGAACCCTTTAAAGCTTGACAAAGGTGTCGTGATTTTTAACGCATACAGATGACACATGGATTGTTTCTCCAGGAACAATTATGTAAATTGTCAAGCTTTTCCATTAGTGGCTTCTTTTCAAAAGAATTTGGCAAACCATTGGTAAGCCATTGGTCTGCATCATCTACTGACATCTCAGTGTCTCTCTATTCATTCATTATCTTAACCAATTATTCCTGTTTCCAGGGTCACAGGAGAGAAGGTGCCTAGCCGGCGGCATAGGGTGCAAGGCAGGATCAACCCTAGACAGGGCGCCAATCTATCGTAGGGCACACACACACTCATGCATTCATACACACACTCACACACTAGGGGCACTTTAGAGACACCAATTAACCTAATATGCATGCCTTTGGACAGTGGGAGGAAACCGGAGTACCCGGAGGAAACCCACGCAGACACGGGGAGGACATGCAGACTCCACACA
>JAOVVH010000033.1:9027732-9039816 GCA_028566435.1 Scorpiodoras heckelii | reverse complement strand
TACAAAGTGCAGCTATATGTGGATCTGAGAAAATGGACAATGAGTGTAGAGAAAAGGAGGTGGTCATAATGTTATGCCTGATCGGTGTATATTAGCGGTTAAACAATACAACTAAAAACAATTAGCGTCATAGCAAGAAGTTTACATGTCTGAAACAGTTGGAACTGTGCTAGAAAGCCTGGACCCATGAGCACAGTGAGGAGGAAGGTTAAAGGAAAATCGCTGTTGTAGTCTATTCTTTAATGTTGAAAGATAAAATTAGCATACACCAGAATTTTGTATTAAACAGGTAGATGGGTAGACGGGTGAAAAAGGAGTCCTGCCTATTTCCCAATCAGAAATGGAAACATCACCTTTCTGCCAAAATAATCGTTACTATAATACAATTACGAGTGTGAATATTGCACTATTTCCGTACAGCTGTAATATGGGTTTAAGATGAATTAATTGGTTAATTTTTCTGCCACTTTGACATCTTTGAGAAGTGATGACCGTCATTACAGAGTAGAAACCTGACTGGTCAGAAATAGCCAATCCATCAAAGAGCTATACTAGACCATTAATTTCTCAGTTTTAATTTGTGGTGTTTTCTAGGGTGATACTACAGTCAAGAAGATGTTGAGCTTCTGGTGGCCACTGGCACTCATTTTGGCTACCCAGAGGATCAGCAGGCCTATTGTCAACCTGTTTGTGTCACGAGATCTCAAAGGCAGCAAGGCTTCCATTGAGGTTAGTGGTCTTTGCTTTTATCTTGTGACAAATAGGCACAGTGTTCTTATTCAGATGCACTGAATCTCTCTCTCTCTCTCTCTCTCTCTCTCTCTCTCTCTCTCTCTCTCTCTATCTCTCTCACTCTGTGTGTGTGTCTGTGTTGCAAGGCTGTAGCAGTGCTCACTGCCACTTACCCAGTGGGACACATGCCGTATGGTTGGTTAACCGAACTACGGGCTGTCTATCCAGCCTTCGACAAGGTGCGTTTCCATATTTTACTCCTTATAACTGACATAGTAGCAAACATGATTCTACTACGATGACGCTTTGGATTTGATGTAACATGAATCATCAGCTTGGAGTCCATGCCAGCTTGAGAGCGTGCCAGCTCTTAGTATTGGGACATAACAAATAGTACTCTGAAATTCATGTATATGTGCAAAAAAAAAAACCCAAATGGGCTTGTTTTGTCTTTCATTTTTGATGCATGTGGTGCTTTTCATTTACCCTTAATATCATCTTCACTGGAATGTGCAGCACTGAGCTCAGCAATGGGCTGAGCTCTAATGCACTACAAATTCAGATGCAGTTCAAATGTTCAAGGTCTAAAGTGCAAACTTGTGCATAAGGTTGTACAAGCTAGTCTCATAAGGAGGTGTGTCTGGTCATTTCTTCCTGGTCTATTTACTGCTTCCGTACATCTTCAATACTGGGTGTTATTCCCCATTAAGACCTGCGGTTAAGATCCTTCTTGGGGTTTCACGCACAAGTATCCCTGAACACCAAAAGTAAAGTTGCCAAAACCTTTATCAAGTCAAACTCCTGTTAGTGAAAATAATGACTTAAAGGAAAAATCCAACCTGAACAATATGTATTGATCTTTATTACTAACACTAAATGTATGTTATGATGATAGTGAGATGTAATTTTTCCTTTTAAATGTACCGTCATGAGAAAAAAGAAAGTACACCCTCCTTCAGTTCTGTCTTTTTATTTAACACAGCCTAAAGAACAGTGTGTTCCTGTGTGGTTCTCACTACCATTTTTAAAGAAACCAATACCTTCAGGCGACAAGGACAAAAAAACATGACATTTTAGGAGTAGGCATGTGGAAAAAATAAGTACACTCTGGAATTCAGTAACCTGTAGAACCAGCTTAGAAGCAGTAACGTGAAGTAACTGTTTTCTGTAGGAGTATCAGTCTCTCACATTGTTTTGGAGAAACCTCTCTTAAGGTCCTGCAAGAGGATCTCAATGGGGTTGAGATCTGGACTTTGACCTGGCCATTCTAACACCTTGATTTTTTTCTCTACTTTAGCTATTCAGATGTCGATTTGCTGGTGTGCTTGAGATCATTGTCCTGTTGCATGAAGCAATTTCAGCCCAGTTAAAGCTGTTAGACTGATGGCCTCATATTTATCTGAAGAATATTCTGGTATAAGTGGAGTTCATCGTTGTCTTATTGACTGCATGTTTCCCAGGTCCTGTGGCTGCAAAACAAGCCCAAACAATCACCTCACAACCATGTTTGACATATGAGGTGTTTGTGATGATGTACTGTGTTTGGTTTTCACTGTACATGATGATCAGACATCTCCACCTTGGTCTCATCAGTCCGAAGGATATTGTTCCTGAACATTAGTGGTTCGTTCATATGCAATTTTGCACACCTGAGTGAAAGCCATACTTGTTCATTAATTTTCTGATTGTGCTGTCATGAGGATAAACGTTTAATGTGCCTACAGGTCTGTAGGTTACATGATGTAGCTCTTACATCACGGTCTGACCTTGGAATGAATTTGCTAGAACGCCCACTCCTATGAAGCTCGGCAATGGTCATGAAGGCTCTCCATTTGTAAACGGTGCTTCTCACGGCAGAATAGTGAATTTCAAATTGTATGGAGATGGCCTTATAACCCTTCCCCGATTGATGAGCCGCAACAGTTGCTTCTCTGAGGTCATTGCTCATATTCTACTTGGCATGATATACACATGCATCTGAGTGCTCCAAAACATTAAATGTAAAAATTATAGAGGCAGGCACGTGTCTTGATGATAATTAAATAATCTTCCACATTTCATTAACACTTAGAGGCTAATTTCTCTTTTAATGGCTCTGGATGTAGCAAGAGTGTACTTATTTTTCCCCATCTGTTTTCTGAATGTCAAGTGGAAAAACAATTACTAAGTATTGAACTCTGTTGTGTTTTTATGGCTGTCACCTGAAGTAATTTCTGTTTCCACATGACTGTATTTCACCAGCATGACATTTTTAATGGTTTCCTCCATTTCCCACACTGCAATTTGACTACCTGCCTCTACCAGTGGGATTTAGTTTTATCTCTACCTAAAGAGAATGATGTAGCTGATTTAGTTCTTTCAGTCCAGCTCTCTCAACACCTCGTAAATACTGTTGCCGTTTTTAAAGCAGTGTTTTCCGTTTGAAATATGTTGGCTAATCGTGCCATAGCTACGCAGCTAGGTATGTTAGCTAATCGTACAGTCATTGTAGCAGTTAGCTAGTCGTGCTGTAGCTATGTAGCCAGTCCTGCTGACTAAGCGTGCTATAGCTACCTAGCTAGTTATGTTAACTAATTGTACTGTTATTATAGCAGTTGGCTATGCTTCAGGACAGAGATGTTTGACTCGGGGAAATTTGTAATTCAATTCATGTTGAAGTCAGACAAAATTGAAATGTTTGTTAATTCACTCATTAAATGCGCGCGAGAGGTGAGGCTGTGTTGGGAAACCTGCTTACATACGCTTCACATTTAGGGCATTTACATGACCTGCTCCCTGAAAACTCAGTGCGTCAGAAGGGGCCACACCAACATGCCTGAAGGTCGCCGTTTTAATGAGCGCTGGCTGGAAAATGACGAATACAAACCATGGATAAGACGTTGACGAGGACAAAACCCATGAGTAGCCTTTTGCAAAGTCTGCGAAAAGGATGTGCAGCTTTTCACAATGGGGGAATCTGCACTCTCGAGTCACATTTTGATTCTGTGTATATTTGTATAAATATGTCATTTACTACAGCTGTAAGGTGCTGGAAAATCTTGAAAATGGACCTTGAAAGTGCTTGGAAAGTGCTTGAATTTTCCTTGGACTTGTTATTAACGTGACACTGGAAAATTGCATTCTCTTTTGTTTTTAGAAGTTGACAGCAAAGGCTAATCATTAGCCCTTATCCTGGAGGAGGTTCTCCTTAAAAACCATTATAATTGTTCTAGCAATGTTTCTCCTGTCGTTTAAGAGCCCTAGACAACACCAACTAACAAATTAGCACCAGAACCACACAACCGAATAAAAATACGTATTTCAGTATTGAACATGTTTCAGGGTGGAGATACACAGTGGAGGTAAAAGTGAAACTTATCACACAAATGACTTCGTATATACCGTATGTAGGACGTTTCTTGTTGTACTGAATTTAATGGCCAAAGGTTTTGTATTTTGAATGTGTTCAAAAAAATATTCCTCCACAATGCTAGACTGTCACAGCCAGCAAATGCGGTGTTAATTAGCAGCAGCAGCTTCTATGTTTGCATAAATTCTGAAATTATTTCATGAGCAGAGAAAGTATGTGGGTAGAATTACAATTTGATCAACCTTGAATGTTGTAGCTTTGTTTTTTTTTTTTATGTAGTTGCCCACAGAAATCTTCTCTGTCAGGATTGTATGTTCAGTTCAAATTGCTTAGGATGTAATACAGGGTGTCCTCAACGTCTCCATACAAAATTCAATTTTGCATTGTATTTTATATTTTTAATATGCCATGACATACAGAATATTTTGTAAATATTTTGTAATTAAAGGTACATTTAGTCACTATTTCTCATTTTGCCTATGTATGGGGACTTTAGTGCATAGTTTATTCAGCTGAGAGTTATATCAGATTAAGCTACAAAACAATCTAGGTGAGAATCGGAAGAAACTAGCTGAATGTATTAAAGTAAAAGTACAATTTTGTATTTACAGTTTTATTTAAGTACACACATTTACAAATACCCTGTATTTCATGTTTGTACGAGCTTCTCCACAAACGGCTGATGTGGCTACAGGTTTTCATTCCAACAGTTATGCAACAGGGCCCACACAGAGCAGTCATTTTTCTCAATCATTTCTTGACAAAAGTACCTAAATGGCTCTAATTGTGTGTTTACCTAATGGATAATAAGGTCTAGGTTTAAAATATATTAGATGCCCGTTAAAATACATTGCTAGATGAAATATAGTATAAACTTAACCAGTCATTTTAGAAGGGCTGTGTAACGTGACTTTTGTATGTATGTTTGAAAGTCATATTAGATCATCATATTAGAAATGACTTCTCGAACATGTCCCGAGCGGTACCAAGAACATGGAATTTTCTCATTTCAGCCAACATGTTTTTCATTAGTGTCTCTTTTAGCACACCTGTAGTTAATTACAATGCAGTGATATAACAGTGACTTGCCTGCGGTGGTGCAAACCTACCAGAAAGTCGGTGATTCAGTTGTTTGTGTTTGGCTTGACTGAAGAGGACATTGTTCTTTTGATACAATACCTTACCTGAGACCTTACCTTCATTTGTACATAGTAATATTTTAGGCAGTCTTTATTTCTTAGGGATTACTTGTCAGCAGTTTGTGGGATGTGTGATTGTATATGTGGACAATGTTTTTTGATGAAATAAGTAGGTGCATGTTAAGTAGGTGCATTTGTATCATCTGTCTAAAAGAGTAAATGCAATTTTTTAAATTAATTTGATAAGTAAATGTACTTGTGACATTTGGACAACATTTTAAATAAGAACCAAGAAAACAACCCAAAATAAATGTGAACCTTATTATAAATTTAATTATGGTGTAAATATAAATATACACTATAATACCAGAAAAACTGGTATACCAGTTAATACTCACACTGATGTTTTTTGATAAACAACTAACCTCTGAAATTCTATGACCCATCTCACAAGCTCCAACTATTACACCGCGTTGAAAATCACAAAATCGTGATAACTTGCGTTCTCATGGTGGTACTATGGTACTATGTATTTTGCATAGGCTACCAGTTTTTCTGGTACTTCAGTGTAAACATTAATCTATTGACCCATTATGGTTCTTGTATAGAATTTGATTAAGAATTTTAATGAAATCATTTAGCAAAAAAAGGATGGATGCACTGTTTGTATCTACAAATTCATCGATTCATTCATTTATTCATGCTTAGTAACTGATTTGTCCTGGTCACAGTCTCGGAAGATCTAGAGCCTATCCCAGGATTGTTTTCTCTTTTTTTTTGCTTGGTATCTGATAATTTGCATTCAGATGTTTGATTGGTTTCCTTTTCCATGGTCCAGCATTTTGTAACAAGGATTGTTTTCTTTTTCTTTTCCTTACCCAGAATAACTCTACCAACAAGTTAGCTGCTGGTGCTGGAGTGACAAAATCCCATATCAAGAGGTTCACCTTAGCCTGCTTTACCCTCTCTGTAACGGTAAGAATGGCTGTTAATCATTCATGGGGACATTTTCTTATGCATTTCTTTGTTTCTTTGGTTTGTTGATCTAATGTCCACTCAAGATTTCACTTAAAATTAGTTTTGAAGGTGTTTATGTAATCTTAGTTTCTGTACACAATATAAGCATTAGTTATGTTAACATGCAGCATAGTAATCTTGTTTTATCCATGCTGCCACTCAGTGAAACACAGAACACACATTAGACATAAACCCTCACAGGTGTGAACTCTTACCTCTCGGCTCTCCTGTCTCCTGCTCCATTCACAAACCCACACTCGGCCTCTGCGTGGTTTCCATGCACCCCCAGCGCCCAGTCTGGGCAGCCTCAGTGGTCTGCCACAGAGTGCAGCTTTTATTTTTTTTATCTTTTTTTGGCATGGCTCCATCCACTGGAACGGATCTGGTGCGCCTTTTTTATTGAGATCAGTTAGCGGACAAGTGACTTCAGAGTAATTAGGCACAAACATAGTAGCCAGACAGCTCCAAAAACTGTTTCACCTACTTTTTGGTCTTGGGTATGGGGCACTTCGGGGATTCGGACCAATGCCCCCACCTCAGTGGCTTATAACTGATCCTGGAAGTGCCAGGTATCACCATAGCACCTGCAGATCAGCTCAGGCCTTACTCGCACACTTGTGGCTCCAAAGTCACCAATCTGCAGAGGAGATGAAACAGACACCCAGAGGGAGGAACCATTCTCCTTCAGGATTTTCTGACAGAGGGCAGAATTCATGGTTCTGTCAACTATGACAAGTTGTCCAGGTCCTGCAGAAGCAAAGCAGCCCCAGACCATCACACTGCCACCACCATATTTGACTTTACTTATGGTATAACTGGACCCATGTCTTCCAAAAAGTTTCACCTTTAACTCAAAATATTATTTCAAAAGTCTTGTGGGTCATCTAGATGCTTTTGGCAAATGTGAGATGAGCCTTTGTATTCTTTTTTCGGTCAGCAGTGATTTGTACTTTTCAACGCTGCCATGGTTGCCGTTTTTGCCCCCTGTTTTTCTTATTAACTTAACTAAGGCAAGTGAGGCCTGCAGGCCTTTAGATGTATGTCTGGGTTCTTTTTTGACCTCCTGGATGAGTTATTGATGAGCTTTTGGTGAAATTTGGTAGGCCAGCCACTCCCGAGAAGGTTCACCACCGTTCCAAGTTTTCTCCATTTGATTAATGAGTGATTAATGGCTCTCACTGTGGTTCACTGGAGTCCCAGAGCTTCAGCAATGGCTTTTTAACCCTTTCCAGACTGGTAGATTTCAGTGTCTTTGTTTCACATCTGTGTGCAAATCTTTTCAGGATGTGGCATCATGTACTGCTTTTTGAGACCGTCTAGCCTGCTTCACATTACCAGACAGCTTCTATTTTAGTGATGTTTAGATTCAGCAGATCTGGCAGTGATCATGCCTGCGTGTGGCTACTGAAATTAAATCCAGTAGTTAGTTGAATTTGGTTAACCAGTTGATTTGGTAGCAAAGGGGGCAATTACTTTTTTACTAGCATGATATTTGTTTTGAGTAAATTTTTATCTTCAGTAAATGGAATGATCATTTAAAAGCTGCATTTTGTGTTTACTCGTGCTTTCTTGCATTAACCTTAATTTGATTAGCTGAAATATTTAAATGTGAGGAATTGGCAAAAATGGAGTAAACTGGCATGAGGGCAAATACTGTGGCATGGCACTGTATGTTACATGGAATCCAAAAAAGATAGCCAAGATGTATGAAAGTTACAAAAGGGTGTACTCTGTAAAATACATTTCTTTTTTTTTTTTTTTTTACAGTTTTTCAACAGTAAAATTTACCGTTTTTCCTTGTATTTGACAGTAAATGACAGTAAATTATATTAGAATTACAAGAAAAACTGTTCATTAAAATGTCATGTGATTTAACAAAAAAATCTGTATAAATGAAATACATTAAATATCTGTTTTTAATAGCTTTTAGATGAGAATTTTAACAAAACTAACCATAAAAATACAGTATTCTTTATTGACAAAAGTAGCAGCATTTCTGTAATTTACGTGATATGAGTACGGTTAACCTACATTTAACTGTTTTTTATAATATGTTTTTACAGTGTGTGAAAAGCAGGAAAATAGATAATTGATTCATTTTCACTGTAGTTCCAAGGCAGATAAAAGAAAAGATTAAGTCTAATTAAGATGTTAGACCTGCCAGGTATTAGGGATATGCAGAATGTACAGGTTTGGATTATTTATTGTCTGCGCATGACTTTCTCTATTCATAGAGCACATGCTCTATGAATAAAGGTGGAGGATTGATTTACGCTTTATTACCACACTTGTTTTGAAGGAGGACCTGGCACATGTACAACTAGTTCAAGAGTCAACTGACAGTCAGAAAGCTGTTTCCATCCAAGAGATTAAAGGGATGTGATTTGACCTGAAGATATGATGAATGTGACTCATGCAGATCCGTAAACATGTTTCCTGGGTATCTGGGGTTTAATGAGCTGCTACTTGTGTACGCAGAAGTGCGGGAAATTTGTTTTTCTCCCAAGTATCCATGAGGATGTTTGCCTTCAGCTTGAGCTCAATGTGCCCAATTCCACACCTGCTGCATACCCCAGTCATGCTCATACACACTTGTGTTTTTAAGCACCCATAACTCAGATAGGAAAGGGTCAAATAAGCCCAAGAGTAAATGTGACATTATGCATGTTATATGTAGTAAGTGTAGAATTAAGCCATGTACACTGATCAGGCATAATATTATGACCACCTGTCTAATATTGTGTAGGTCCCCTTTTTGCAGCCAAAACAGCCCTGACCCATCGAGGCATGGACTCCACTCGACCTCTGAAGTCCTGTAAGTTGCGAGGTGGGGCCTCCGTGGATCTGATTTGTTTGTCCAGAACATCCCACTGATGCTCGATTGGATTGAGATCTGGGGAATTCGGAGGCCAAGTCAACACCTCAAACTCTTTGTTGTGTTCCTCAATCCATTCCTGAGCCATTTTTGCTTTGTGGCAGGGCGCTTTATCTTGCTGAAAGAGGCCACTGCCATCAGGGAATACCGTTTTCATGAAAGTGTGTCCATGGTCTTCAACAATGCTTAGGTAGGTGGTACATGTCAAAGTAACATCCACACGGATGGCAGGACACAAGGTTTCCCAGTAGAACATTGCCCAAAGCGTCACACTGCCTCCGCCGGCTTGCCTTCTTCCCACAGTACATCCTGGTGCCATATGTTCCCCCGGTCAGTGACACACAAACACACACGGCCAGGCCACATTCTTCCATTTCGCCGTGGTCCAGTTCTGATGCTCACGTGCCCATTGTTAGCACTTTCTGTGGTGTACAGGGGTCAGAATGGGCACTCTGACTGGTTCCTTATGCAGCCCCATACGCAACAAACTGCAATGCACTGTGTGTTCAGACACCTTTCTGCAGGATTAACTAGCCTTTGCTCCCCATTTGCATCAGTGAGCCTTGGCCGCCCATGATCCTGTGGCCGGTTAACCACTGTTCCTTCGTTGGCCTGCTTTTGATTAATACTGACCACTGCAGACCGGGAACACCACACAAGACCCGCAGTTTTGTAGATGCTCCGACCCAGTCGTCTAGTCATCACAATTTAACACTTGTCAAACTCGCTCAAATCCTTTCACTTGTCCATTTGTCCTGCTTCTAACACATCAATTCAAGGACAAAATGGTCACTTGCTGCCTAATATATCCCACCCATGATGAGATCATCAATGTTATTCACTTCACCCGTCAATGGTCATAATGTTATGCCTGATCTGTGTATGTGTGTGTGTGCATTTTCTGCAGGAATCTAAATCATGAAATTGGGTCTTTAAAACTGTAAAATGAGATGACATGGGGGGGGGGAAATTATTTTATAAAAATGTAAATGATTTTTTTGGCATGGGTTATAAACTGAAGTACCCTAAAAACTGCTTTACCAGTTAATACTATCACGCATCTATCACGTGAAACGATTCTTAACAGCCAACGCTGGTCACATTCACCCAGAGCCTTTTTACGGCCACGCTGCTGTCATAAGTTCGAGGTTTTGCCGGAATTCTTGTAGTCACGGTTCACCCTTGAAATGCTCATATATGAAAATCCAAACTTTGCTTCTACCTCCGAAATGCTGTGATCCATCTCACAAGCTCCATCCAAGTTGAAAATCGTGATAACTTGCCGTTCTTACAGCGGAAACAGCTCTAGAAGCTTCCATAGATGTCTATCGCTTTATATACACACTGGTGGAAGCAACTAATGACGTGCATAGAGGTGTTGCTATGTACATTGCATAGACTCCAGTACCAATTTTTCTGGTACTTCAGTGTCCTTGCTTTTGAATGCCTCGGCGTCGTGCTCTGTGCTCTGTATTTTTTCCTGCTTTGTTTTTGTCCTTTGCCAATCACATGCCTAAGATTAGCTCTGTTGGCTTTGAAAACGTTGTAGAACAAACTACTGTTTATTGAAGGGAAAACAGTTTTGCTGTATAAATATTTTTTTTTAAGATTTTTTCTATGCATTAAAACTCAAGTTATTATGTACTGTTCATTCATAATTAAACACTGGTGTAGTTTAAATGACCTCACTGATTAGCTTATTGAACCCCAAGAGCCTCAGCTTTGCCCTCATTTTACAACTGAATTTGGGTCACTTGAATAAAATAACATTTTATGTTTGAGATTTATTTTTGCATCAATTAAACCAAATATGTTTTTTGAAATAGGACATTATTAAACTGATGGAATTTTACATCCATATTATTTATGTAGCTATAATTATATCCAGGTATTTTTTTTGTTTCTTCTTCCATCCATTTACAGAATAATATTTTTTCAAATTAAGATCTGACTTGTTTTTGACTTTTTTCCCCTCCCTTTCCCCCAAATTACTGTTGGTTACATCTACATCATGAAAATGACTACAATATAAATGAGTGGAACGTCGTGGTAAGAGAATAAGGTCGCTGTCACAACTTGGTAGTTCGGTGAAACTGAGAATACTTTTGTGAATGAATACCCCATGAATGCGGGTTGTTTGTTGTACAGAAACTACGGGGTTGATTTTCATGAACTTGGTGGAAGGCTGTGGCATGGGCAAGGGAATTACCAGTTACATTTTGGAGCGGATCCGAGTTGCACGGTGGATCCACATGTTATTTTCCACTTTTGTGAACATCGTGAAATGATTTTATTGCAAAAATTATTTTAATTTGTTGCGCCTGTGCGAACCTGTCGTAATTGCAGTGGATGATGTGCTGCAACTACACACATTGCGTGAGTAACTCCTCCCGGGTTTCCAGCAGCAGCCAAGAGCCCGTCAGACACTTTCTGTTTGCTGTTCCTCTCCTTCAGGTTAGCCAGTTGAAACCATGAGTCTTCCTGTATTTCAACATGGTTCTAATAGTTTTGGAAAAGTCTCCAGACGTGTATAGTGCTTGAGGCTGCGGATTTTAATATTGACTGAAGTCTGTGCTCTCCAAGTGCCCTTCAAGTTGTAAATGGTTTAACTAATATTACCAGAAGAATATTTTTAGTTTTTACCCATTCATATATTCATTTATTTATTGATAGTAAAACTTAACTATATCTGGTTATCTGGAGCGTCCATACAAGTCTCTGTATATTAGCTGTTATGTATATATACACACCGATCAGCCATAACATTAAAACCACCTCCTTATATCTACACTCTTTGTCCAATTTATCAGCTGCACTTTGTAGTTTTACAGATAGAGACTGTAGTCCATCTTTTTTTCTGCAGACTTTGTTAGCCCCCATTTATGCTGTACTTCAGTGGACAGGACCGCCACAGAGCATGTATTATTTGGGTGGTGGAATATTTCTCAGCACTGCAGTGACACTGATGTGGT
>JAOVVH010000033.1:9012751-9023474 GCA_028566435.1 Scorpiodoras heckelii | reverse complement strand
GGGGGTCCTGACCATTAGAGTACAGAGTAAAGGGGACTAAGAAAGTATGTAGAGAAACAGATGGACTACAGTCTGTATTTGTAGAAGTACAAAGTGCAGCTATATGGTAATTGGAACTGAGACAATGGACAATGAGTGTTGAGAAAAGGAGGTGGTCATAAGGTTATGCCTGGTGTGTGTGTGTGTATAAATATATTTGATATTATGACATAAACAACCTTCCTGCAATGACAAGGACTAACTGCTATGAACAGCTTTGCACTCCATCAGTCAATTCTCCATCAGTGAACAGTTTATAAATTTATACATTCAACAAAATAGACTTCATGTTAAAATTTTAATGAATTTACTGGATATAGTTTAAGATTATATTTTACTATATAGCACAAAGTTGTAGAAGGGATTATTTATTATTGCACTACTGGATTAACCCAAATGATTATGGGTTCCCTTTTGAGTCTGGTTCCTCTCAAGATTTCTTCCTCTTAACATCTCAGTGAGTTTTTCCTTGCCACTGTCGCTCCTGTCGTCTCAATTTGTTTTGCACTCTAAGACTTCTCTCGTTTGTCTACACATTCACATTACTTGAAAGTACGACGGTAGATGCTAAAGTGGACATTCACACATTATGCGCTGACGTGTTTACAGATACACAGTCACAGAAAATAAATCAGACATCACTTGACATGGGTATTACTTAACATTAAACATAATAAAAGCATGCCTTTATGTAAGGCTTGTGAAGGTGAATTGAATTGAAATGATAACATTAATATAATGTGATTTAAATATTGCATTATATTAATTCCTCCTTCCTAATCATCGTCGGTTTTTGTTAATTCCTTTGTCTTTTCATTTGATCCTATATTAATAGGTTAATATTAGCATAAACAGTTCATGATGCACATATAGAAAGTAGCATAAAAGATCAGTTTGACAGCATCATATATGTTTAAGTCTATGTGACTTTACCTTCCTAAGCTCTACCCATGTTCTTGTTCAAAGTGCTGATTTAAGAGGTGTAGTAAAGTTGGTATTCCAATAAAATGCAACAGACTCGCGAACAGAAAGCCTCATAAACATGAAAAAATGTAGTTATTGCACACACACCCCTGTCTTTTTGTTTTTCACACCAACCCAACGATATAGTTTCTGCGCACTTGTTAGATGTGTTAAATGCACCTTTGAAAATGGTCTAGCCCATTTCCTTTGGTTGGGAAAGAAAAAACAAACGAACAAAAAAAACACCATTTGCACGGCCGGAATAAGACAGGGCTTTAGGGTTAAGGATATGTTTCTTTGAAGCTCGGTCCCTGGTGCAGCGTTTTCAGTTCAATAACAGGATGTTTTGTGGTGTTTAGGAGGAGTTTGGGTGGGTTGTGTGTTTCAGAAAGGTGCGGAAAGAGCCTGGGGGGACATGCAGGCTTTCTCAGCGTGCCAGACATGCCCAGCAGGCGAAGAGTGGGCATGGCCTAAGTAGTACTGCTCATGCCAGGGTGGCTTCTGCCTGCATGTCCCTGCATGAAGCATGACAAAACATGCTGGTTTCAAAACACCACAGAGGAGAAAAACACCCATGACTGTGACAATACACACTACAGAGCATGACTGGCAGGATGAGATAGTTTGGAAAATCTCAAATGCATTGCGTGTATTGTTGCTTCTTTAAAGCTTTGTAAGGATGATGCATTAATACTTGCACATGTGTGTTTTCCATCTAGCTGTGCTTCATAGTGTTCTGGACCCCTGGTGTGTCGGATCTGATCCTGGTCAATGTAATAGGGGTGGATGCGAATTTTGCTCAGCTCTGCACTGTTCCTCTTCGGATATTCTCCTTCTTCCCTGTTCCAGGTCAGAGCCCATGCGCAACTCATCCACTGCTTCAGTACATGGAGCTGTCATGAAATGCTGTGCATTACCCACACAAAAGAATGTTTGATGGATGGATCTATGGCTAGATAGATTGGAAAAATGTCTTGCTGCTTAATTATCATAATCCAAATGTCATTGGGGGGAAAAAAGAAAGTACACCTTCCAACATGCTTGTATGTTGTTATTCATCAGGGCCTAAATATCAGTTGTGTGGTCCTCACCAACTTCTAGAAAGAAACAAATAACCTCATGTGATGACAAAAAAACATAAGAGATTTGATTATATCTGAACAAAGTAAACAAGCATGCAGAAACCAGGTGGGAAAAATAAGTACACCCTGTAATTCAGTAACATGTAGAAGCACGGCTAGCAACATTAACTTAAAGTAAACATTTTCTGGAGGTGTTTATGAGTCTCTTACATTGTTTTGGAGAAATCCTGGCCAGCACTGCTTCAGTTTAGTGATGTCTGGGGGCGATTGTTTATGCACAGCACTCCTACTACAGCATCTCACTGGGATTGAGGTATGGACTTGGTCAGTCCAGTACCTTCATTTTGTTCCTCTTTAGCAATGCAGATTTGCTGGTGTGCTTGGGATCACTGTCCCGTTGCATGACGCAGTTTAAGCTGCTCTATTCTGGTATAAAGTGGAGTTTGTTGTTTTCTCGATGACCGCATGTTTGTCAGGTCCTGTGGACCCCATCAGCACCATGCTTGAAAGTTGGTATGAGGTGTTTGTGGTGATATGCTGTGTTTGTTTATTTTGAGAGACATGGTACTGTGCATGATCAGCTTGTCCACCTTGGTCTCAAAAAGCAATCAACAAAAAACAAACAGAACTGAAGGAGGGTGTACTTTCCAAACTGTTCAAATAGAAATAGAAATGTTCCATCATAAAGTAAAGGTGATCAGTCAGAATAACTTTAAGGCCACTATGCATCCATGTGGTACTATAGAACTAGTGAAGGCACAATATAACACAATGTGATCGTGTGTCTGCAATAGACACCAACCATTACTGAGTAGTAACGGGTTTACCTAGATGATGATGATGATGATGATGGTCTTAGATGGTGAAACGTGTATAGATGGTGATAGACTTTATAGATAGAAATATATATAGAAGGTCATGGCCTCAGCCTGTCTAGTGGACATGGGAGACAAAATATCTGAAAACATTTGATTGTAATTTCATAACTAAGTACCTAAAAAGTTTGCAATCAAAATTCATTAATTTTGTAGATGTAAAAGTAAAACCATGTGCCCAAGGGGCGCCCACTGTTGCCCTAAAGAGGCAACTCGACTGGCCAGTAGACTTCCATAGCTCCTAATCTAAAGGGTGAATTTGCTAAGAAAATGACGTTTTTTGGATGTGATCTAATTAATACAAATTAACAAAAAAAGGGGGGGTTTTTTTGCACAAGTATTTCACTGTGTGCATGTTAAAGGGTTAATTTGCCACCTGTCTGTATATAAAATAAGTGTTTGGCTGATATTGATCAAGTAAGCATGCAATTATGACCTCCAGCTAAGAATATTTACAGTCTGTAGATACCCTAATAATCAACCAAAGTTTACAGAATATTCACTTATCAGCCAAGTTAATACTGTATAAGATTAGCAAACGAGTAATACCTGACAAGCTGGTATCACTCTGTAGCTGCTTTGTTGACTGTTTATAGTATCTCCAATGTGGGTTATCTAAGTAAAGTGTTATTGTCTTGAGATACAGCACACAACCTGACCATGCATAAAAATATGCTGTAGCTCTGTCATCTAGTACCTCTGTCATTACTCTTTGGTTTATCATCTGACAGACTGAAAATCATTTAAAGGAGATTGAATAAATATGCTGTACTTGTACTCTTCACCATAGAAATACAGTCTGAGTGACTTTTGATCTGCTTTGTGTGTTCCAGTGACTATTCGAGCTCATCTGACAGGCTGGTTGATGACCCTGAAGAAGACATTTGTGTTGGCCCCTAGCTCTGTGCTGAGGATAGTCGTGCTCATCACTAGTCTCATAGCGCTTCCCTATCTGGGGTGAGAATAAACAGTGTTTACGATCATGTCGGTGCTTCATTTGATTGTCCTCCTTTGGATTCAGGTGAATGCCATTTAATATCATTGCTGTTTAGACTCCTCATTCTTTATATGGACGATTTATGAGTGAGGTATGAGTACCTTAAAGTAGTTAATACAGTAGGAATTCGGTTAATACAGGTCCCTGTGGTCTTAATGAAATGTCTGTGACATTCTTTGATCACAATACCACATGGATCAAATACTACAGCTCTCTTTTCACCCTGCCTAAAACAGCTATTTCCAAAAACTCGCTTTCTGGGCCTGTTGCTTTAAATGACAGTGAGCCACTGTTCACCTAGCCCCCCTCTGCCGCAGGGTTTGCTTATAGATATATTACATAGATGCCGCAGTGGCCGATGGGAGTGAGGTCTGCACATCGACCGACACATCTGCCATTTTGGACGTGTAAAGACTGCATGGTTTTTCTGGATAAAAAGTGCTACGCTGTTTAAATTTCTCAACCGTTTTTAATGATTCACTTTTATATTCAAGGGTTTATGATCTATGAGGAGTACAAAAAAAGATTCGTCTCCAGTTACTTTGAATATTTGAATCTTTGTCTTGCATGAACTGAATTACTTTTAAAGTATATTGTAATAAGTAATTGTAAAAACACGTTTTTTTTTCCCCCGCAACTCTTTTTCTCACTTGTACTGAACCAGGTTGTAAAAGCACAAAGCACTGTACAAGTTTATCAAAAATAAAGTTTATCCACCCGGCTGTTCTGTCCTCTGTGGCTGGGAGCCAATGTAACGATGTGTGCTGGTCTGTACGGTGCATCTCCTTTGCATTTTCCTTGACTTCGACATGATGCTAGAGCATCCGTGACTAGTGAAATATAAACAAACAAAAAAAAAGGCACCCCTTTGCAAATGTGATGCTCAGGCCATGGGTGGAGATACTTGCACAGTAGGTGGAGATAGTCAGATGGCAGAGGGGTCATTCCAGTGAGTTTGTCTGTGATATAGGATGCGATACAGATACAGAATAGAACAGAGAGTTTAAGCCCATGTTTTCTGAAATAAGCAGTGTCCAACGAACTGACTAGATTTTCATGTTTCAGAGTCTGTGTGTTGGTAGGCACTCCAGAGACCCAAGTGTATGTGCACAAAAACTGAAAAAGTGACTGATGTCCCCTTTGATCAGCTAGTATGGCATCCATTAATTTGGGATTTCCAGAATGTTTTTGATAATACACAGGGATCTGTGTGCTAAGAACCTATACTTCCTGCTGCGTGCGTAGGGCAGGTTACATGGTGCATAAGACTCATATAAGAATCTAAATGCCATCCTGTCTGGATTATCAGTCTGCCTAGAATAGGGTGGAAATTATGATTTATGAATCATGAATCAGTGCTCAGACCACTGTAGGTACAAATACACGGCTAGGCAGTCACTGTCCACTACTACATAAATGCAGTGAGAATTTGGCATAAAGTATCCATGTACTGTACTATATATACAGCGTACTCCACATTGCATGTCCGTAAACCAGTTTAGACCATGTTAGACCAGCCAGTGTTCCACACACATCAAGCTTGGTCATAGCTGTGTTGGTATTCTTGCATGTCTTGGGTCATTCAGACTATTTTGTTGATTATGCTGTGTGTATTGCTGTACACAGGGTGCACAATGCCGCGTTAGGAGTGGGCTCACTACTGGCCGGCTTCCTCGGAGAAGCCGTGATGGTGGCGGTGGGGGCATGCTACGTGTATCGACAGCAGGTACGCGAACGTCACAAATGAAATAGTCTGGAAAGTTCATGTCACGTGATTGTGGTGACACTTACACTTAAGTAGACTTAAATGCTAGGGCTCCTTATTATTTGTAGTCTGTGTATGCATTGCAGACATCTGTTCATTTCTTTCATTCCTCCGGCAATCAAACGTCAAACCCTTTTCCCCTAGAGAAAGAATTCAGACGCAGAGGTAGTCGTACCGACGGACGACTCCGCCCCGATGAGTGAGGTCACATCCAGCACCGAGTTAGACGGCATCCAAGAGGAGGACGAGGAAATGGGACAGGAGGAGGGACTGAAGGAGCGAACTGGGAGAAATGAATGAAAAGAAATGCCCCAGTTGAAGCGATGTCCCAAAGGGGAAATTATACAGTGGTTTTTGCCTGTTAACTAAAAGAAAATCTAACACTGCTCACCCATACTCCTGAAACCAAATAACCAGGACTGTAGCGTGTGAGTGGACCTTTCCTGCTCAGACCAAGCCTGAACTGACAAGTCTGCTCCAGCACTTTCTGCAACCGACAGAACCTTTTTTGCACTGAAATCCTTTAGAGACTGTGTCCTTCAGAGACCCCACCCAGCAGCCAGTAAATAAATATTTGCTAATGCAGCAGTACTGAATACGGGAGTGGCTGGAAGATGTTTTTGCCCTTTGCTTCACAGCAACTTGTCAAAAACAACACCCGAGGACATCTGATGGCACAGAGGGAGACAATCTGACACGAAAGCACATTTCCTGAACTTTGACACAGTGGAACCAGTCTGTTACAGTATGGGCCTTAAAATGCACAATGTCTGTTATTGCACAATGTCTGTTAACGCACAATAGACTGTTGATATATTACAGTGATACCTAAAAAAATTTTTTAGCTATTCAGGGAAATACACAAAGGAGTTGCATATCATTTTCTTTATTTTTTTTAATGCTAAACTTTCTATCTAGTGTTGTGGGATTATTGGGAGGTTGCATAGCTTATTTATTTGGGTATTTCTTTTAAACCTTCTGTGGTAAAGAAGGCTTTGTAACATCAGCTTAGACCGAAATCTACATATTAAACATTGCAGAACCATGGAGATTAGAGTTTTAATTGCTAAAAGTGTTTAATCTAGTGATGGGGAGGAGACCACCTATGTATATCGAGTCTGAGTCAAGATCAAGATCTTATAGGGTCGAGTCAAGGTCTGAGTCGAGACAAAGACGTTGGGATTTTGGGGTGGCCAAGACCGTGTTTTTAGAGGAGGCGAGTCCAAGTTGGGACCAAAAAAAAATGGCTTCCTGCCTGCCTCACCGAAATTATATATCAAAAACATCTTCCTAGTCAATACAACGTAAATTAATAGATTCATTTTATTGCTTTTTATTAATGTGTATAACTATTTCGAGAGAATGAAAAATGGAAAAGTTGACCATTGTTACTGTGGTGGAAAAAACAGTCGTCTCTAAAATTACGATTCAGGATCAAGTAGAATGGTTTTCAGATCCAAGATGAGACCCAGTAAGTGAAAAGGAGGTCTCAAGTCCAAGACCGAGGGTCGAGTACTGCGACACTGGTGTAAACTTTTATTTCAGATGCTAAATGAATAGAAGTACTACACTTTCTAAGTCGTCAAAGAATTATTTGTAATATTTTTACTGGCACGTTATGATTCAGTAGTACTATTTTTAAAACACTTGCAAAGCATTGCTAATTACCAAATTAAAAAGCCTAACTATTATGAATAATGAATTATAGGATTAAGAAATTTCATGTGGATAAAACCAGTCTCAGATCCCAGCATGATGGTGAAATGTCAGACTGGAAATGTTTCTGTTGTGCGTTCAGAATTTAGGTTAATCTGATTTAGTCTTCGGTCTAACAATAACCCACAGCAGCATTTACACTCTTTACGATACAAATATCCTCGCTACGTTGTTCGTGTTCTTGAACCGACTTCAGGAATGACGGTGTGAATTAGTCAGTTCAGTGTCTGGAATTCTAAGCATGTTAATATTCTTTGCAGGGATGTGTCTCTGCCTGGGGGGAAAAAAAACCTTCACATGCTACAAATCGGGCGGCACGGTGGCGCAGTGGGTAGCGCTGTCGCCTCACAGCAAGAAGGTCCCGGGTTCAATCCCCAGGTGGAGTGGTCTGGGTCCTTTCTGTGTGGAGTCTGCATGTCCTCCCCGTGTCTGTGTGGGTTTCCTCTGGGTACTCCGGTTTCCTCCCACAGTCCAAAGACATGCATGTTAGATTAATTGGTGTCTCTAAAGTGCCTCTTAGTGTGTGAGTGTGTATGAATATGTATGTGCCCTACAATGGATTGGTGCATTGTCTAGGGTTGATTCTGCCTTGCACTCTGTGCCGCCGGCTAGGCACCGGCTCTTCCGTGACCCTGGAAACAAGAATAAGCGGCTAAGATAATGAATGAATGAATGAATGAATGAATGCTACAAATCTTCACATTTTTTACAGTGTAGAGCTCTGCAGGCTTTTACATCTCAACCCCAAGTACATGATATCATTTAAAATCTGGTAAATGAAACTTTTCAGCTTTTCCCAAATCTCCAGTACGCTGCCCATTCATTTTGCAGTAACCTCTTTATTGCACGTGCACACACACGCGCACACACACACACACACACACACACACAACTAGCCAGCTAGCTACAAACGTCGCCAGTCCAAATACCGGTGTGTTTTTCAAAGGAGACCCACATGGACATGTATTTAACATTTGAAACTCTGCAGTAATGCAAGCTCAGGATCGAGCCAGGGACCCTGGAGCTGAGGCAGCAGCTCTACCCTTTATACCACCAGGCTGCTCTAGGAATATTATGTAGAGCAAACGAGTGTTAGGAGGAAATCAGTGGTAGGTCGTTCCAGGCATTTTTGCAGAGCTTGCCATAAGTGTTGTACAGACTTCGGATCTCTTGCTCCTATCTTTGCAGGTTCCAGGCAGCCTCAAAGATGTCCTTAGCTAAGAAAAGTCATGCATTACTTAAGACGAGACTTTTTTTAAACGGATAATGTGGAATTTAATGTGAGGTTCTTGTCCTTTTACACGATACAGATCAAGATCATGTATAACTTCCCAACTAAATACCATGGCTGAAGATTTAATCAGGTTTTAGATTTCAAATCTAATTTACTCCTGCTGCTGTTTTTGTACTGATTATATTAATAACTTGTATATATTCTCAGCCTTTTGCAGTCTGTATCTTAGTGAGCAGCGTAAAAACTGTTGGTAAGTGCACACTAGGGAAGCTCAGTATAGAGTAAACATTTACAACATTTATCAGGGTAGCGCAGACGGTCAAGTAAAAAGATTGAAAATTGTATATACAATTTTGTGTCGAATTTATTTTTCCTTCATTTGAACTGGCATTAGATGCATCTATAATAATAAACAACATCAACAAACATCATCTTGTTCTCCTTAAAGGGAACACGTCATACATCCAAGAGTCAAACAGTAGTGCCAGTTATTTCTGAACAATCACCCAGAAGGTGCAGCTCGTTTTTTAGCATCTAAATGTTCTAAATGTTCAAAAATGTCTCCATCGTATTTTCATTATTCATGCAGTAGACGGTTTAATCAAAACTGGGCCAGTTAGTAGTTGCATGTTTATTTTTGCATCATGTACATGAACAAATTATATTCCTTACAGCTACCTGCTGACTTTTATTGCAAAGTCACTGTGCTGTTTGTCAAATAAAAATCTGCCTGAATTTCTGTTCATTTGCGGTTTGCGTGTTAACTAAAAATGTAAACAGTATTTATAAAATATTTATTCATTTTCCACTAACAAAAGAGCTAGTCTTCAACGTCACAGAAAAACACCTATTCAACAGAGCTTTCTTCTTTCTTTCTTTCTTTCTTTCCGTCCATTTTTTTCTGCACAGACTAAAACGGCTAAATAAAAATTTGGTTGACTTCTTTCCTGAAGCAGAAAACACGCCTGATGATACACAACATGAACTAAAAAAAAAGTACCTGTGTGTAAGACTGACATTTTCTACAGCACCATGTTTAACAGATTACATCATATTTTCATTAAATTAGTCACATATTGTAAAGTAGTAATACTAACAAACATTTTGGCAGCATTTTGAGACAAACTCAACAAAATGATTTCTTACATGACTTAAGGAGGAAAGAAAGACAATACAGAATTGAGTAGTGGCATAACAACAATCAAGGTTCATTCGTACCTAAACAGCTACGCAAACACATTCAAGCAACTTCACCTTTCAAATTAA
This sequence comes from Scorpiodoras heckelii, assembly GCA_028566435.1. Lineage (NCBI taxonomy): Eukaryota > Metazoa > Chordata > Actinopteri > Siluriformes > Doradidae > Scorpiodoras > Scorpiodoras heckelii. The sequence goes on along the minus strand of JAOVVH010000033.1, from coordinate 9,013,537 downwards.
AATGAAGGAGATACACATCTCTTTATCTATATCTATCTATTGGTCTGTCTGTCTGTCTATATCTAAATATCTATCAGTCTGTACAGTACTGTGCAAAAGTCTTAAGCACCCTGTTGTTTTTTATGTACAACTTCTGTTAGTGTTGATTTTTCTTCTGCATTATTGAGTCAATCCAAAAAAGATTTTAGATTTCCAAACGTTACTTTTCTAACAAAATATTGAACACTACACAAAAATGTTTGTATGTCAGTAACAAAAGCAACACATTACATAACAGACCACATTTCAGACAAAAAACATGATGAAGGCTGCTGGGCTTTACATGCAAAAAAAGGAGTAAGTGTGACGGTCAAAGTCTCCAGAAGAGCTGTGGGAGATTCTCCAAGATTCTCAGTAAAAAAAAAAGTTAATCAATGACTGTCACACTTACTTTTTGTATATGCAAAACCCAGCAGCCTTCATTATGCTTTTGTCTAAAAAGTGATCAGTTATGTAATGTGTTGCTTTCATTCCTGACAAACATTTTTGTGTAACATTTAATTTTTTGTTGGAAAAGTAATGTTTGGAAATATAGAACTTTGTACTGACTCAATAATGCAGAACTCAAAAAAAAAAAAAACATCAATAACAAAACTTGCCTAAGACTTTTGCACAGTATATATATTACTGTGCAAGATGGATAGAAAGAGAGAGAGAGAGAGAGAGAGAGAGTTAGATAGATAGATAGATAGATAGATAGATAGATAGATAGATAGATAGATAGATAGATAGATAGATAGATAGATA
>JAOVVH010000033.1:8913696-8924734 GCA_028566435.1 Scorpiodoras heckelii | reverse complement strand
CCCCCCCCCCCACCCCCCAACCCCCGCTCTTGTGTCTCTCTCTCTCTCGCTCTCTCTCTCGCGCTCCCTCTCCCTCTCTCTCTCTCTCTCTCTCTCTCTCTCTCTCTCTGTCTCCCTCTCTTTGTCTCTCTTTGTCTCTCTCTCTCTCTGTGTCTCTCTCTCATGGGAACGAATTCACGTTTGTTAAACTGAGACCACTCAGCAACCATTTATCTTTTATCATACCACACTAGCGATGTATTACCAGGCTTTCTGAAATCAAATGATGAGAAAATGCCACGGAGCGATCAATAGTTTTTCATTGACAGTAAAGGTTAAGCACATTAAGAATGACATCGCATTTGTCTTATGAAATCATATTTCATGTTGGTGGCCTGAAATTGGATGAGATTGATACCATGTCCCCAGGACTGAAAGTTATTTTTTTTTAAAACTCCTAATCATAGAAATCATCTTTTCTTTGTCCAGCGTTCCTTTGTCCTTCGGCAAAAGTCAAGTGCCAGTTGATAATATCAGTGGCCTAAATGTTAAGAGCAATGATTTGCGTCCTTCAATACTTCACTATTTGGCAGCTGTGACAACTAAATGCATTAAGAGGCTTGAGGAGGTTTACTGCTTTAAGGCAGGTAGTGAAAGACACAGAGGTGTGATTAGGAACAGATTTGAGTTACTGTGGAGTTGAGTTGCTACACTTTTAAAAAATAAAGGAACCAGTAATAAGCATAGCACAAAAAGTAAGGAAAATTTGTGTTTAGTAGATTATTTCTTTGTTGTAACGATGTTTGCAATAAATCTTATACTGTTGGAAAGCCTGTTAATTTCTGCTTTAAATGGTGCCACATTTGTAAGGAACATGCATTTGTGGGATGAGCAGCAGAGCTGAGTATGTGGGTTGCGCCCATGAAAAATTTGCCAAATCTTCTCTGCCATTGCCAAACAGTTTATTTTGCTGTTGATTGACACTCGTTTTGAGCTTCTGACTTGTGACAAATGCTGGATGAAGAATGGGATGCCATCCCACAGCAGTGTGTGACCAGGCTGGTGACCAGCAGGAGGAGGAGGTGCCAGGCTGTTGTGGCTGTGTATGGTTCTTCCAAATGTTACTGAGGCTCCTGTTTGTTAAATGAATAAATTGTTAAATTGCCAATATGTCTTGCTTCTTCAAACTTCAATCATTCAGTCCACCAAACACCAAATGAGTCAATGGCAGAATAAACTGTTTGGCATTTGCAGAGAAGAATCGGCAAATTTTTCATATTTTTCACATACTCAGCTCTGCTGCTCATCCCACAAATGCATGTTCCTTACAAATGTGGCACCATTTAAAAGGGAAATTAACAGGCTTTCCAACGTTATAAGATTTATTGCCAAGAAGCATTGTTACAACAAAGAAATAATCTACCAAACACAAATTTCCTTACTTTTTGTGCTATGTATATTTATTTAAAGCCATTTTTGGTTTCTTTAACATTATCATTTAACATTTATTGGGGTTTTTTTTTTTTGTTGGTGCAGGAAGCAAAAAAATTATCTGCCTTCACAAAGATCATTCCACATAACGACGATGATACTCTGCTGTATTAATAAAAAATATCCAACATTTTTTTTAAAGGCTCTTTATACCATCAAAAGATGGCTTCATAATATTTCTTTTTCTTTTTTTTTCAGTGTACCTTTAGAGAAAAGCCACACAAACTCAACATAATTCACGATTAAGTGGTTCTAGTTATATTTTACAATTTTTCACATTTACTGCTTGTTGATTTTTTTTCCTCCTAGATGTGATTTCTTATATGATTTGTGCTAATTTCACACACGTAGGACTTCTGGTTGCATATTTCAGATGTGATTTTTATCATATGATATTTTTTCACATGAAAAGCAAGTTTTTGTTTGACTACTAGCCAATATCTTGTCATATAAAGGTTAAAACTTCCAGAAATTTACTTTGCATCACTACCACATTCTTTAGACGCACACCAAATTTTGTGAAATTTTGTCCATTCGGTATCTCAAGAAATGCTTAAGCAACAATTTTCCAAGTTGTTATGCTTATATCACTTCAATCTTGCTCTTTCTCTCACTTTATGCAATAGTCAGTTTACATACTGCTATGCCGTACATCTGGCTATGTTATTGCTTTCATGCTGATTAAGCCTTATTTGTCTTGGTCTTATCATTATCTTTGTCATCTTCGGGTTTACACCACAAAAGCACTACTGAGCTGAAAGGATGAATCATACCGGAAAGCTCAGTCAGTGAATCACACAAAACCCAACACCTCGTCTCTTTACATAACTAAATGCACAGCATGTGTGCATCCTAAAAAAACAACCCATACACGACGCAGAAACAAAATCAATATATCACAGCTCTACCACTGACACTGATATCTGCTAATGGCATATCAATTTATTAGAATATACAGTAAATACATACAGATCCTCTACAATGGTAATTGATAAGCTTATCATTCAGACCCAGTGTAGATGCAGTGTATATCATTCAGGAGCAGTGCAGTGCTAAGCTGGGCTTCAGTAAAATCTGCAGCAGGAGGAGGCACAGGAAGGGGAAACAGAAGGAGGAAAGAATTGCAGAATTTGAGTTTAAACAGGTGATTATCCAGGAGGCTGAGTCGTGTCGGAGAGGTACAGAGAGGCAGGGAATGATTAGGCACCCCATGCATTTTTACTGATGGCATGGATGTGCGTCACTAAAAAGGCCTCCTGCTTACAGACAAATCACAGAGAAATTGCAGGTAAAACACTTTTTTTTCCTTCTCTTCCTTTCTCCTTTCTAAGAAGAGGTTGTAGATGATGAAATGATGAAAAGGAGTACAAATCTGTGGTTTTGTGGCATTAAACCTTTCTATATATATAGATGCATGCTTGGTAAATGAAACTCAATTTTAAAGGGAGCAACAAATACAGTGAATACAACGCAAATTTTGCCCATATAAGCAGACCCAAGTTAAACAGAATGACTGTTTGTATCACTGTTCATTCACTTAGGAAAAATCCCTCACCCTCAGGCAGATACACACACACACACACACACACACACACACATTTTGTACCCCCCTTTGCCAATGCGGGTGAGTAAATTTTAAACTCTATTAAGTTCTGTGTGGCCTGCAATGGTCGTTTGACCGGCACGGTCAGATGGAGCAACAACCCATGTAATCTCCAGAAGGAAGGAAAAATGGCTCAGCGTTAGCACAGAGAGACCTCTGCACACCCGAGTAAAGCGCTCCAAAAGATAGAGTCCATTTTCTGCCTTTTCTATTCACACAGACTCTATCGCTTTCACTGTGAATACAATCCGATTCAACTGGCCTTAAGGTGACTGCCATAGATGCTGTAGATGTTCATGATCTCAGGCAAAGCAGCGCTGTTTGTAAGATAAAAATAAAAAGGCAATGCTAAGTGCATTAGCCTGGTAAAATAACCCGAGATCTGTTTCAGACAGCTGGCAGTCTTCGAAGGCTGACGATTTAATTTAACGTATTCAGGATGACTTTATTTGGACGGGCTTTAGACACATTACTCAGTCATGAAGCAGTTGATTAACTCGCTCTCAACAAGAAATCATGTCATAATATATAATTATCAATGAACTGAAGTTGAAATTGTGAAGGTGAGTAGAGTCCTATACAGCCTATCTGGTTTACTGAACATCAACCACCAAAAGATCTTGATATACAGTATTCAGAATGCATCATATATGTATTTACAATGTCTTATAGAATACATAAACACATTATTTTTAATATGTTTATGTGGTTACCGTAGCAATAATGCACCAAAAGGAATGCATTAATACAAACCTTGCAGCTGCAGCACTGTTGGAAAATTAATCTGCACTTTCTGAGCAATCAGATGTGAGATTTTAGAAAGCGCTGTGATAAGCTTAAGCTTAAGTATTATAACACCTTAAACACCTGACTAACACCTTAAAAAGCATTAGTGTATGAGTTTTTAATGTCAGTATACATAACTAATTAAATATTTAATAAATTATATAATATCCACTTATAAGAATATCACACAGATTTGTGTTGTTAACATAGAATGTATAATAAGGTATAATGCAGAGCCTGTATTACAGTGCAGTACAATAGGGCATTACTGTCCATAAAGTCCTTAACAACAGATATTACACTGTTTTATTTATTCTGACTTTGGTTCTGTTTTGGGAATGTCTTCTTCTTCCTCTTCAGAATATTTCTATAACCATAGTAACCCACAGAAATACACAGTTTGTGCCCACTTTTTAAAACAGCCACCATCTTGTCCCTATCTCGCTCATGTCCTTTCTCTCTGTCACCCCCCCTTTTGTTCATGACAGAGTGAACATGCTTGCTATCTCACTACTCCTCTCTGTAGACCACCTAAAACCTCACCCACATGTTCCCTCTGTCCTTATCTCTGGCCCTTGACATGACCTTTCCTTTATGTGGGTACATCAAAATGCCATTAGAACCTCTATTCCCCAAGCTTGACTACCAGCTAGTGGTGCTACTGCATGTGGTACTCCTTCTTTTGTTCAACCGCTCTGGCTGCATGTCAAGAAATAAGCAAAGAAATTAGAAATAGTAGAATAGATACTATTTATTTAATATGTCTGCCCAGATTTTGGCTACAACATCTGAAATCAAGTGGCTGGGGTTCAAACTTCTCATAATGTATCACAGTGTTTGCAAAAGAAGATACGTTGTGTGGTATTTCATATAAAACTAGGTGGTAATTACACAACTGTTGCTTAAATAAAAGCTTAAAATCTAATTTTCTACGTGTCAGCTAGGAAAATTAGCCACATTAGCTAGCTAACTTTGCTACCATTTGCCAAAACACCAACTTACAGTTACACAAAACTACGCTAGCATTACGTTTCTAACACACCAAGCTAGCATTACTTTTCTATCATACCAAGCTAGCAATAACTTTCTTACATACCAAGCTAGCATAACCTTTCTGACATACCAAGCTTGCAATAAATTTCTAAAAAACCAAGCTTGCATAACCTTTCTAACATGCCAAGCTAGCTTAAACTTTCTAACGTACCAAGCTAGCGTAATCTTTCTAACATACCAAGCTAGCTTGACCTTTCTAATGTACCAAGCTAGGATTACATTTCTAACACACTAAGTTGGTGTTACATTTATAACATACAAAGCTAGTGTTACCTTTCTAACACACTAAACTAGCATTATCTTTCTAACACACTAAACTAGCTTTACCTTTCTAACACACTAAGCTAGCATTACATTTTTGATGAGTATAATTGGATAGATAATTATATAATGACATTGTGACCATTTTCAGCTACAAATTTATCCCTAAGAATAATGTGAACACCAACTTTTAATTAACAGTTATCTTACCCAACTACACTAACATTAGCATTAGTTGGAAGTTTGTGAGTGAATATAAATGAAATAAGTTGTTATTGCATAACTACACTCCAAATGACTTAAAATTTTGCTGTCCTAATTTGCTACGTAACCTTGGCTTAGTTACATATATTTCTATTTTGCAAGCGCAGTTGATGTCAGGCCAAGCTGGAGCTTTCACCCAGCCTGGAACTCTACATCATCTGTGTCTGGAGCTGTATCTAAACACAACTGACCATGTGCTGCTCAATAGACCAAAAAGAGGGGCAAAAGGGGTCACGTTTAACGAGCCAAAATGTAAATGAAGACAAGACAAGGCAGGGAATAAACTGACAAATGCACCTATAAAATCATGATTGAGTGTCTGGCACTAAGCGTCAATCATGCGACTCATTAACTCTTATGATAATTAACTGCAGTGTGTGCCATTACAGAGAATCTCCTCTCGCTCTCAAATCACTGATTACTAATTTTATGCATAGATTTTAATCCATTAGTCTATCATACTATTTTGTCCCACTGTGATGAACCCAGGATGGTTTTAAAAGGCGTTAACAGTTGAATTAACTGGATTACACTTGATTCTGTTGAGATATGTGAGATCATACAGTATATGGTGCATTTATGGCTACTGCTGCACCATTGCAAACTCTGTGTGAACACACAAGAACATAAGGACGAACTGAGGTATTTCTTAATGTGCTCTTCTGTCACTATTGCTTGTGTAAGCTGGTACATTTGCTTTACTGAATGTTACATATTATCCAGGATACAAGAGCCGCTTTAAAATGTAGAGAAATTTGACATATTTATAATTACTGTATTCTGGTCATTTTGTCTTGAAATTAACAAAGTGAAAGAAAAGAATCCTGTTATTGGTACATTTCAAACAAACAGGTGATGTAGAAGTATGAGAACAGAGTTGCGGATAATATACAGTACAGTACTTTACAAAAGTCTTAGGCATTATTGAGTCAATACAAAAATATTTTAGATTTCCAAACTTTACTATTCCAACAAAACAATTAAATGCTACACAAAAATGTTTGTATTTTAGTAATGAAAGCAAAACATTACATAACAAACCACTTTTTAGACATAATGAAGGCTGCTGGGTCTTACATGCCTTCGAAAATAATGATTTTTCTACATAAAAGAAAACACTATAAGGAAGTCAATATTCGGTGTGTCTTTTTCTTAAATAGTGTTCCCAGGTACAACGTGCACAGTTTTATAAGGAAATTAGCTTTTAAGGTTTACTGAGAATCTAAGGTTGTCTTGGAGAATCTTCACAGCTCTTCTGGAGACTTCGACTTTCACACTTACTTCTTTTTTGCAACCGAAACCCAGCAGTCTTCATTATGTTTTTTGTCTGAAAAGTGGTCTTGCTTGTGATGCTTTCATTACTGACATACAAACATTTCTGTGCAACATTAAATTTTTTGTTGGAAAAGTACAGTTTGGAAATAGAAAATCTTTTTGCACTGACTCAATAATGCAGGACTCAAAAAAGAAATCAATAACAAAAGATGTACCTACAAACAATAGGGTGCCTAAGACTTTTGCACAGTACTGTAGTAGCTACATTGAGAATAAGTTACTAAAAAATCTAAAGAAACGTCCATTGCTAAATAGTGTTTTTCTGTTTTAAATAGAATTTGCAAAGCAGTTTTGCTAGCATTTACCCACACTGATAATCAATATCAATGGTATTTCACCTGAATAATAAATCATGGACAGAAACCAAACCCAATACAATTATAGGCAGACACAGGATAATCAATGGTAAAGTTATAGTCCTTGAATAAAAACATGTAAAAAGCAGACATCCTAATCTAAAGCAAGGGAATCAAAATCCAGTGTATGTACATAAGGCACCCTAAACAATTCTAATTCATCATATCCAATCCTGCGCTGCGACATTTGTGCCAAACGCCATCTCTTTTCACGTTGCTTATTGTCCTGACATACAAATCCACTATTTGAATGACTTTAATATTGGCCTAATCAATGGCTGGTGATCTTTTGATGGTCTCTATTCAGTCTGGTGAGGGTCAGCTGTGTCTAAGCTTCATAAACAGAATAATGGTAAATGATTACTGCACACTATCATGTCCCGAACTGAACGCCGCTAATGAAGAGAAATGGCTGAGCTTTTTCGGCTGCTGCCAGCTGCCATTTGGAAAGGCAAACGTGCAAGATTAATGGTGACTGAGAGCGCCTGTGTGGCAATGATGTGGTCAGGAGCTCAATCAATAAACCTGCACGCACGCACACACACACACACACACACACACACACAAACCCTTACGCATGCACACACAAAAATACAAGCACCCTTCCTTCAAATAGCCATTCACTCAGGCATGTACACACACACACACAACTACAAGCACTTGTACTGTATCATCTCTAAGTGGAGTGATGAATCTATGACATTTGAAGACAGCATTGATCAGTTTCTTCCATATGTTCCTCCAGGTGGTCTACAGGGGTTGGAACCAACTTAACAAGTGCTACACGTTATTGTCCATCTGTTTCTGCTATTGTTCTGTTACCCCTTTCAGCATTATTTATTACTTTCATTACAACACCACGAGTGTGTGTGTGGTTGGTGTTTGAGACGGATGGAAATCTGACCAAACTCTGAGGGAGGACAAGAAAAGTTGTGCATGTAAACACAATTTGGAACAGCTAAGGAGAAAAGAGTGCAAGGATGACGGAGTGCACTTAGGCTCTGCATTTGATCCAGGTTTCTGCACTTGACCCTGGTTATGTAATAGCTTTAGTTATGCCTGTTAATGGTCAATGGTTAATAACTCCCTCACTGAACAATCTCATACATTTCATGTTTTTCATGTGATCATGTTAAAACCAAACAATGATGCATTTCACCATGTTTTACCCATCAACGGCACATGGGAATGCAAGGAAACACAAAAAAATGGCTCCTTCCAGCAAATCCCTCCTTAAAAATTCAACCATGATCATGGGACCGACGTGACCATGTAGACTCGATCGTGTAAAAATCACATGGGAAAGTGAAAACATGTGGACAACATGAGGAAAGTGAAGAAATATAACTTGAATACTGTCTAAAAAAAAACAATTGTGTAAATTTCACATGATGTTAAAATGCATTTGGTGTAACAGAGGTTTCATCATGATATAAAAAGTAAGGAGGACAAAAAAAAAGCAAATCTGAAACTTTTTTGCCATAAAAAAAATTCATAGTCATTCCTTTTTCCACTAGCTCATCCCGATCCAGACACCTTCTACAGGCTTCCTGCTTTTTTCGTTCTGAAAAAATAATCTCTAATTTCTAAGTAAATAAAAAATGAGCTTTTCTCTGTAGCTTTCAGTGGCCGGCTTCTGCATGCTAGTGCTGTGCCATGCTTTATAATTATTCATATGAAATGCGCCGCCGCCGATGTGCAATAGTCTTATTTTCTGCTTCAGTCACCAGTGCACATTTGTATTTTCAAACAGTGAGCCACTCGTTACGTAAGGCAATTTTCTGCCTTCTTAAGAAAGACTGTCTGCTGGCCTGCATTAATGAGAGAAGGTGAGATGGAGGGAGACAGAGAGGGAAAGGGAGAGGGAGAAAGGGAAATAGGGAGGGAGAGCAAGTGAGGAAAGAAGAAAGGGAAAAGAGACAAGTGTAGTGTAAAGAATAGGGACGGAAAAGAAGAAAGAGCTTCAGAAAATACAGTAGATACAATAATCTAAACTTGCCACTAAAACTAGTATAAAATGTGTAACACTTTATTTTACACTGGAGTAAGTAGCAAGTATTTATTAAACAAGTATATACACTGAAGTACCAGAAAAACTGGCAAAATATGGAATATACATAGCAACAACACCTGTGCATGTCATTACTTGCATCCTATCTAGAAGCTTACATCTAGAAGCTTTCTATGGAAGCTTCTAGAACGGTTTCTGCCGTGAGAATGGCAAGTTATCATGATTTTGCGATTTTCAACATGGTTTAATAGTTGGAGCTCGTGAGACGGATCATAGCATTTCGGAGGTAGAAGCAAAGTTTGGATTTTCACGTATGAGCATTTCAAGGGTGTTCCATGACTAGAAGATTTCAGGCAAAACCTCGAACTCACAACAGCAGTGTGGCCGTGTAAAAAAAAAATCTAGGTGAACGTGATGTCAAGAATCGTTTCACGTGATAGGCGTGCAACACTGCCTCAAGTAACATCAGAATTCAATGCTGGGGCCTCAAAAACATCAGCATAAAGACTGGGCAATGTTCCCTCCAAGTTCCTGTGGGGGACCTACCAAGTATTGGATTTTAAAGTACATGGTCCTATAAGTGAAAACTACCAGGTCTGTACAGCGTAAATGGGGCTACAATGTAATAATTACACAGTTCCTGATAGGTGGAAATGTCATACTTACAAGTCTTTCTTGGCGTTTTTTACTTTCCCAGTTAAAAATGTACCAGTAATGCATCACTTAAGGCAAAACACTGCAGCTAAATAGGATATTTTTTAACAACAGATGTATAAACAGTGTTTTCCATCTGATTGCTGATTTTCTTCCAAGTTTTTTTTGTATCTAATTAATATACTCAACACAACTAGTCCTGGTGGCCATATAGTTTTTGCCAAAGTTTTTTTTTCTCTTCTTTTTCTTCCATTTTTCACCGATAAATATTTGGTTGAGGATATCATATATTTAGACTTCACCAATCCACATGACACTTGGTGTGGTCGTAGTCCCACATGTCTGATAAGAAATATAAGGATTATGTCCCTAGGTGTGTGTTGCCCTTCATGCTAGCACCCCCCTGAATTTCACACTGAAAAAATGTTTAAAAATTCAACCTTTATTGAAGTAAATTTATTCTAATGAAAAAAAAATCCAACATCAAATAACTAATGTTTTTAACAAAACCACATGTGCCATGATTATTGCCACTAGAAATTCTTAAAAAGAAACAAAATGTTATATTATTTATATTTTACTTTCTTTTTATTTCTTTTTAATCAGAGTGACTAGGACCTTTGAAGTAGTAATCCATGACTTCCTTTTTCACTGGGGTATATATAAGAGGTGACACAGAGTACAAATTCTCAAATTCATATAAGGGAAATGTGTGTTGACCTTCATAAGTCAGGAAATGGCTATAGAAAAATAGCAATGTGCCCCAAAATGCCCATATCTAATCAATAATGAAAACATTCCAACCAAGTGGAATTATGGCAAACTTGCCTGAATGAGGGTCCATGAGGACCCTGGTGGTCATGGATTACATCTTAAAATTTGCTGTTCACTCTGGTCTACTTAAAAAGGCAAAATATAAATGCAAAAAAAAAAAGGCTTTAGTTACATTTTCTACTAAGAATTTTCTAGGGGTGCCAATACTTGTGGTGCATTTGCTCTTGTTAAAAATAATTGTTTCTTGATGATTTACAAAAAAAAATTACTTCAATTAAAGTTTGGATTATTCTCATTTTTTCAGTGTGAGATTACAATGATTCACCATAAGGTGTATGTATTTACTTATTTATTTCTATAGACAAATAGTTCAAGTAATGCTAACAGATGTGTAATAATGCTGTAGTATTATAATATTATTCATTATTTACATGTCCAAATACCTTTGCATGAAGCTTTGCTTTATTTATA
>JAOVVH010000033.1:8728325-8739358 GCA_028566435.1 Scorpiodoras heckelii | reverse complement strand
ACTGCACGGATGGGTTAAATGCGGAGGACAAATTCCTCTGTGTGCAAGCACAGTAGGCCAATACTTCACTTCACTTTCACTTCACTTTCACCATGCCGCCCGATTGTAATCATATAATAGAAAATACTAAATACATGTAACAATATTCAAGATATTGTCACTTAATAAGTCTTAATGTTTTTTGCAGCACATGAAATTGGTGCGGAACAACAGAAAAGGAAATTTATAAAAACAGCAGAGGAGACAGCTGACAGGTCTAGTAATAGACCAAGTTACTATAAACCTTTACTTGGAAGTCCTATAGTCTAAGGCAGGGGTTCAATAGCCAGGGACCCATTTAACTGTAAAAACTTTCCATGGACCCCTCAGTACAGATTTATTTTAAGAGTATAATCCAGTATTGGTTTTCACAGTGGATGGCCTTTTCAACTCAAAGCTCCAGGGCCCCTAGTTCAATCCTGAGCTCGGTTTATTGTCTGTATGGACTTTTTAGGGCACTCTGGTTTCCTCCTACCTCCCAAAACAAAGCTGATAGTAGACCGGTTACTATGAAGAGGAATTCATGCCAAATGGAAAAGCAATCACCACAGTGCCAAAATCTGAAATGCAATGCACACAATGTATTGCTTTTAAACAGTCAGAAGAAATCACTCATAGCTGTGCCTTAATTCAGATAAAATGTCTGAAAACATATTTCTCTTGATTAAGGTACATCTACGAGGGATTTCTTCTGACTGGTTTCTCAGCCACACCCCAAATTCGGTAGCGGATTCTGATTGGACGGTGATTACATTTCATTGTGGCACATATTCGGCACTGATCCTTGACGAAATACAGTCATGCGCTTTGCGTTTTGTTTTGGTACATTCACAGAGCCACGCAGAGGAATACAGTGAGGTTGAGCTGATTGCAATTTAGGGTGCTTTGTGTTCAATTGTGACATGAATTCAGCATTTAAATCTTTAAATGCAAATCCACACACATTGTTTTTCTATTAAGAGATCGAGCAGCATCAAATCAATGTACTGGATCTTTTACTTTTCATTTTGGCACTTTTTCCGCATGTCACATGCATTGCATTTCAGTGAGGCGCTTCTGTTTGAAGTGCCTCACACTGGAAAGTAATACAGTTGTGCCTTGATTGCATTTCGAGGTGTATTATATTCAACTGCAACACAAATACAACATTGTTGTTGTATTGTTTTCTTAGTAAAGAGGCCATGCGATGTGAAACACAGTGTAATAGTGGTTTTGATTTTCATTTTGGCACGTAGTCTGCATGTTACTATGGAAAAGCAATACACTGTGTGCATTGCATTCCACATTTTGGTACTATGGTGATTGCTTTTCAATTTGTGTGTATGGAGGCTGTATTCCTGCCTCATGTACCTGGAATAGACTATATGGGCCAATTACTTAACATGATGAAATGCTGTCTCTCACTTTTGGACACATATTTAATTTACTGTAATGAATTTAGTGTCTCTAATTTACTCTCTTGCGTCACTCCAAATACGGGAACCAGAGAAACAGGCAAGCTGGTGTATAAGCAGAAGAAGAGAAGAAAAGAACATCTAAATAAAGAATATATTTTTCTATAAAGCTCTGAAAGTCAGCAGTGAAGCTTTTACTGTCAAATATATAGCCCACAGAGCAAGAGAACAGAAATGGAGAAAGAGAGAGAGAGAGAGAGAGAGAGAGAGAGAGAGAGAGAGAGAGAGAGAGAGAGAGAGAGAGAGAGGTGCATTGGGCACTGAAACATGTTGAAACCTGCAACTGCATCTATAACACAGGCTTGAACTGAGTGGCTTTTGGACACCAGAGAACTGAAAGAAGCAATCCAGAAGAATGGAGGAGGCTTTGAATGACATCCTAATTTTACAAGAGTTGCTATGTTACTGTGAATCTCTCTGTATAGAGGAAAGCACTTTAGGATAATTAATGGAGAACACACACACTGACACACACACAGACATGCGTGGGTTCATACACATCCCCAAAGCCGTGACCCTGGCGTTAGGCTGTTGTTTAATCGAGATGCTTCAGTTGCTATGGAGACCAAGCCTTGACTCTCAGCGGAAAAGAAAGCATGAGAGGAGGAAGATTTGAGGAACGCGAGAAAAACATTTATAGGAGCAGATGAAGGAGTGAAGGGTAATAAAGTACTATATGGTCCTGAAGGCAGCAGAGGAATATGTGCTCATGGTGATGTTATTGTAGCCGACAGTCCAAGACACAGAAAGCTGTACTTTATAAAAAGGTTATGCGCTAATCATGCGCACATATCTAACACACATCCCCATATTCCTATATCCAGTGTAATTTTTAATAAACCACTTAGTACATCTTTGAAAAATAATCGACATGCTCTGTTTTTTTCTTTCTTTCTAATTTTTTTTTTGACCGTGATTGGCTTATTGCACATAATAAGACATTTTATTACGCATGCAAATGTAGGCACTCCAGAGGAAACACTTAAAACAGGGATGAGCTCTCTAGTGACCACAGAACGTAAAGAGCTGAGTTGAGATTTGAGACTCACACAGATAAATCATTCTGCTATGTGTGTATATTTCTCTCTCTCTCTCTCTCTCTCTCTCTCTCTCTCTCTCTCTCTCTCTCTCTCTCTCTCTGTTTGTGTGTCTGCGTATTTACAGAACATGTCAGGTTGGTAAGACTTGAGACTGTGGCTAGGTCTGTAGCCCAGAGATAACACACAAGACACAGACAAACACGGAGGGTTTATAATACTAAAGCCCCCCACCCCACAGCCTCACCACCACCCTGTCCATCCCTGCCACTTCTAATAAAGAAAAGAAAATAAGCTCCATTTTAGCCTTCATTTCTAACACCTGTATAAGCACATTACTTTGGATGACAAGACCTACCACCATTACCAACACATATCAGTAACCGTTACACCAATAACAGTTTACATGTATTTGTTTCATGCATTTGGTGTATCAGGATTACGGCCATGTAGAATTTATTCACATAAAAATGCAGAGGTAAAGGAACACAAGTCTAAGAATGTCTAGGATGTTCTTTTCATTAAAAACAGTTTCTTCTTCTTATTTACCTTTTTATTTTATGTATTTATTTGTTCGTTTTTGTTTTTTTGACAAGTGATGCTCCAAGTGAAAACCAATTGCATACAACATACAAAAAGTAATGCACGAAATGAAAAAGTTAAAATAAACTGAAAAGCAAGTTCTCACATTTTATTATTATTATTATTTGTGTACTCATATAAACTGTAATAATCGTTGCATTTATATTTGAAAAACTTTAATCAATTCCTAATAATATACTAAAATTAAACATTTAAATAATAAAAAAGTTGGGGAAAAGCAGGACAAACACTTTTAACATGTGGTAACATACCAGATTAACTGTCACAGCTGGAACATGCAAAATGTGCAGGTCAGATTTTTTTAACTTTTTTTTTTTGGCTGATTTCTGGCTGAAGAACATCTTCGAAGGTCTTCCGTTGTCAGCCACACAATATATTTGATCCAGCTGCTTAATTATGAGGGTGCTATATGCCAAGTTCTTCTACACTAAACACTTTCTAACATTCTGCCATGTTCTGTGTTTTATATATACACCGACCAGCCATAACATTAAAACCACCTGCCTAATATTGTGTACTCGTGTCAAAAAAACAGCTCTGACCCCTTGAGACATGGCCTCCAAAAGACCTCTGAAGGTGTGCTGTGGTATCTGGCACCAACACATTTGCAGCAGATCCTTTAAGTCCTGTAAGCTGTGAGCTGGGGCCTCCATGGAGCTGACTTGTTTGTCTAGCACATCCCACTGATGTTCAACCGGACTGAGATCTGGAGATCTGGAGAACACCTCATCAGTTTACCCTTGTCATCTTCCTCAAACCATTCCTGAACAATTTTTGCAGTATGACAGAGTGCATCATTGTGCTGATAGAGGCCACTGCTATTAGCAAATACCGTTGCTATGAAGGGGTGTACTTGGTCTGCAACAGTATTTCAGTAGGTGGTACGTGTCAAAGTAACATCCACATGAACTCCAGGACACAAGGTTTCCCAGCAGAACATTCCCCAAAGCATCACGCTACTTCTGCCAGCATGTGTTCTTCCCATAATGCATCCCAGCGCTATCTCTTCCCCCGGCTGAGCGACGCACACATACCCAGCTCTCCGCATGATGTAAAAGAAAACATGATTCATCAGACCAGGCCACCTTGTTCCATTGCTGCCTAGTCCAGTTCTGATGCTGTCATGCCTATTGTAGGTGCTTTCAGTGGTGTACAGGGGTCAGCATGGGCTCTCTGACTGGTCTGCAGCTACACAGCTCCATACACAGTAAGCTGTGATACTCTGTGTGTTCTGACACCTTTCTATCATAACTAGCATTAACTTTTTCAGCAAACTGTGCTACAGTAGCTCTTCTGTAGGATCAGACCAGACGGGCTTGCCTTCACTCCCCATGCATGTCAATGAGCCTTTGGTGCCCATACCTCAACTCAATTCACTGGTTGTCCTTCCTTAGATCACTTTTGATAGGTACTAACCACTGCACACCAGAAACACCCCACAAGACCTGCTGTTTTGTTTATGCACTGACCCAGTTGTCTAGCCATCGCAATCTGGTCCATGTCAAGGTTGCTCAGATCTTTATACTTACCCATTTTTCCTACTTCCAACACTTCCAACTTCTGCCTAATATATCCCACCCTTTGACAGGTACCACTGTAGTGAGATAATCAATGTTATTCATGCCACATGTCAGTGGTTTTAATGTTATTGCTGATCTGTGTATATAAGCAGAGGCTCAGCTGACCTCAATATTAGATCAAGATGGTAAGAGGAGAAGATCTAAGTGACTTTGAAGAAGGTTCAGTATTTGGGCACTAAACTTCAGTAACATGCATTGTTCTGCTGGCTGGTGTTTCAGTACAGGGTGGTATCTCAGTGGTAAAGACACTGGACTACTGATCAGAAGGTCAGGAGTTCAAATCCCATCACCACCAAGCTGCCACTGTCAGGGCCCTTGAGCAAGGCCCTTGAGCCTCAACTGCTCAGTTGTATAAATTAGATAAAATGTAAGTCACTCTGGACAAGGGCGTCTGCCAAATGCCGTAAATGTAAATGCAGTACAAACAGTGACTAAAGTGACAGCTACAGTGAGATCTAGAAGTAAGATATCAGTACATAGGGCTGGAAATCAGGGGTGTAATTGTACTTCGTTACTTCAGCTAAGTACTATTTTGGTGTGTGTATTTATGCTTTGAGTATACTTAAAATGAAATACTTTAGTACTCTTAAGTACATTTCCAAGTCAAAAAAGCAACAATGCTTTTAAGTATATCAATCAAACGGGTTCAGTTTATTTACTGAATGGTAGCTTATAATTCATAATTTGAATGCAGTTTCTCAGACTGTCAGTATGCCAGTAAGCTCAAGGGCACACATAGTATAAGTCTAATGACTGCTATTGCATTATTCCTAATCACTTTTCTATAGCATATAACATATTTGTGCTATAACACAATTCTTTGACAGCTCAAATTAGAAAAAGCCAGTCTAGATAACACGGTTAACTCCCAAACAGAAAAAGATAATCTGATCTGAGACAGCACTTACTTCCAGGTAGCTTCCAGGTCCCTCATTTCAGCCGCCCATGTCCCACCTGTTCCCACTCATCCTATTTGCGAATAACGTTGTGGTTTTGGCCTGAATGGTCCAGTCAGGTGCACTAACACCCTCTAGCTCGCGCTCATTGTACGTAGAAAACTGAAACCGCATCAGCAAAACATCGGCTCCATGAATAAAACATAAACCACTATACACAACAAAGGGGCGGATTTATATCAGGACACACAGCGTCAGCTGAATCCCCTGTGCATGCAATGCCACTGAGTTAATGAGCGTTTAAGCAGCGTGCCCGCACGGGATACTGAGATCCAGCCCTGAGTCTGCGGAAAGCCAGAGGGATATTCTCTATGCCCTAACAGAATATTCATCATATCGTCTCATTACGAGAATCATGTTTTATTAACAAAAATGCATCAAGTTAAAATGCGTAATAACACTTTCAAGCCCATGAGTATGAACAAAAAAGCCATCTGTACCCATGTGAAAGCATCATGTTCTTCAGCATTATTCATAACTCTACATGATGTTGTTAATCACTTGAAATGTTGCTATGCAGCTTAATGCAATTTGTGCTCCCAAAGCGAAATGTGTTACAGACATCACAGTATGATCCAAGAGACAGAATTACCAGAAACAAGCTGTAAGTGCACGGATGTGAGAGTCCGTGTGTGTGTGTGTGTGTGTGTGTGTGTGTGTGTGTGTCGGAGAGAGGGAAAGAGAGCGTGTTCTTGCAGCATAAAACCTCTCCCTCTCATCCATCAATGGCTGACTCATTTTCCAGTGCCAGCACTGCCATTTGGAGCTACACTATCTCACACACAGACACACGCCTCTGACTCATGCTCCCACACTGTGGGGGTGGCAGAAAAGGAGAGTGCTTACTCAGTCCCTGAACACTACATATGCGTTTACTGATTAGTCATGTCTGGATCTGACTGTGAAGGTTGCCAGGGAAGAGCTTGCTTTAGTACCAAGGGATCTCCATGGCAACAGTACTACTATGACCTGAAATAATAATTAAATATCCTATCAAATAATGAAAAATACATGCGCCATATTATACGCAATCATTAACGCCATTTTAGGTCACAACAGCATTTCTGCTCTTGGTGCTAATAATTCACAGCAGCAGCAATTTATCTGAACTAGCTTTAGAATGACTAACTTATTCATTCTGACCAAAAGATGAGCATTTCCAGTCTACAGTCGCCTCTGAAAGTATTGGAATGGCAAGGCCGAATTGATTTTGAGCTCAAAAGATTACTATGAGAGGATAGATCAGAGCTTCAGCTATATCTAGATGTGCTGAACAACTTAGAACATGGCACCTTTTAGGTGAGCAAAAGTACTGGATCAGATTGTCTTTAAGTACATTATTTGTATATCCCTTGCTAGTGAAATCCGCATTAAGTTGGCGACCCACTGACATCACCAAACTGACGCATTCTTCATTTGTGATGCTTTTCCAGACTTGTCCTGGGGCGTTTCTCCCTTCAGTCTCCTCTTCAGAAGGTCAAGGGCATGCTCAAGTGGGTTAAAGTCTAGTGATTGACTTGGCCAGTCTTCCACCTTGTCCCCCCGATGAAGTCCTTTGTTGTGTTAGCAGTGTTTTTTTTGGGTCATTGTCTTGCTGCATGATGAAGTTCCTCCCAGTTAGTTTTGATGCATTGCTCTGTAAATTGGCAGACAGTATGTTTCTGTAGACTTCTGAAATCGTTCTGCTGCTACCATCATGACTTACGTCAATAAAGGTACATCAATAATGATTAGCGAGCCTGTTCCAGAAGCAGCTACGCAAGCCCAAGCCAATGAGCTCATATCCATTGTGTCATATTCATCTCAGGGATTTTTTTTTCTTTTCCATCGTCACCCCAGGCTTGCTCATTAGGGATAAAATGTATATAAATTAAAATGTTATGTCCGGATTTAATGTCTTTGTAAAGCTGCTTTGAGACGATGCCTATTGTTAAAAGCGCTTTAGAAATAAAACTGAATTGAGCTGAAATTGAATATTCATCTTTTGAATTGGCTTCACTTTTCCAATGCATAGAGTGGGAAATGTATTTGAAGATATACAAGGAAAGCGAAAGATTCCTCAAGGTTTTTTTTTTATAGGTACACTTCCTAGTTTCTTAAAATGCTTTTATTTAGAACATGTATTAGATCTTTCAAGCAATAGCCTAAATAAACAGACTCTATTATGTTGCACAGCAGTGCATGTGTATCAGCTGTACAGTGCTGTAATTGATCTCAGCAGTAGTCCTGCAGCACTAACATGGTAACTGGCGCTGACAGTTTGCCTGAGTATTGAGAGAGTAAATGATCCGAGTGTGATTTATTATATCTTTATTCTATTTATTACAACACTATAATTCTCTCCACACTTTAGGTGTGGACAGGAAAAAGAATCATATCTTTATATTAATATCCATTATCAAAGAGAGAGGGTGCAAGACAATGGCTAGAACAGTGGTGATAGGCTACTAAACCATACTGCAGATCAACTAGCATGACTAGCATGTTCCAATACGTATATTAGCTCAGAGCAGTGAGTAAATTACAACCTGATTTATGCTTCTGATTGTGCCAACCTATATTCATTAGAGCAGGTGAAGATTTATAGAGGAAGAGAAATCCATGCAATAAACACTGCAAATATGGAATATATAAGCATCCTGTGACATCCGTACAGGCTTGCAATATTATGCCTTTAATAAATCACGCAAATAAAAACATCCAGTGCTTTGTGGTTCGTACACTTAGCGTTCAACGTTCACGTCACTTTCACAAGTACAATTACAAATGCAAAATGTTCCCCACAGGTTGTCTGCATTCTTCATTTTCCTCTCAATCCATTCAGAATTACCCCGTTTATTCCTCGCCAAAATAGCCTCCATAAGCGGACAGCCTTATCAAGATTATGACCTGAGATCCTCATTTTCCGTGTCAATTAATACTACCCTGAGACATTTTTTACTTTTATTATGACCGCCGCAGCAGCAGCACTGGCGGTCATTCAGTTTTTGTCAAAGTGAATTCTTCTTCCATTTTTTTTTTCTTCGGCAATTTTTGTTAACAATATCATATACTTAGTCTTCACCAATCCACATGAAACTTGGTATGGTTATAGTCCCACATGTCTGATACATAAGATTTTGTGTCCCTAGGTATGTGTATTATATTCAATTCCATTCCATTTTATGTCTAAAGTGCTTTTAACAATGCACATTGTCCCAAAGCAGCTTTACAAAGACATAAAATTCAGGCATAACATTTAACTTATATACATTTTATCCCTAAATCTTATCCCTAATGAGCAAGCCAAGGGTGACGGTGGCAAGGAAAAACTCCTATAGATGTTGATATGAAGGAACCTTGAGAGGAACCAGACTCAAAACAGAACCATCCTCATTTGGGTGACACTGGACAGTGCAATAATAAATAAACTCTTCTATTACTGTGTGCTATATAGTAAATAGTATATAGAAAAAACTATATAGTAAAAAAAACTGCAATTGTAACCAGTCAATTCATTAAACTTTTAACATGAAGTCTACTTTGTTAAAGTTATACGCTGTTCACTACTGGAGATATGACTATACTTATGAAATACTTTATTATTAAATTAAGTATTACTACACAAGTATTATTTTTTTGCATATTTAGACTCCAGTATTGTTGAAACTGTACTCTTAATTACATTTACAATAACATTTTATTCATTTTTAATTTAGACCTTCAGTGTACTCATTACAGATCCAGCCAATGACAGTGCACTGTACAAGGTCTGTCTGGAAAGTAATGGGAATGAAATTCCTATGCTCCATAGGGCCTACATGTGGGGATGTGTTTTAATCTTGGGGAACGAGAAGAAATCACACAGAGCCATGTCGGGGCTGCAGGGTGGATGTGGAAGGACTGGAATGTTTTTTTCAGCCAAACGCTCTCTCACAGCCAGTGACAGCAAGTGTGACTTCCGTCTTCCTCAACCGTCTTCCTCCCACATCCCACAACTCCAAGGTAAAATGTTCCATTTACCGTTTAGCCTTCTGGTAAGAATCAAAAAAGACGATGAACAGTGACTTGATTTTTTTATTTGCTCATTCGAGCTTTCTTTGGATGAGGTGATGTTGTCGTGTGCCACTCAGCACTTTGTCTTTTTGTCTCAGGATCGTACTTGAACAGCCAGGATTTATCTCCTGCGATCACTCAGTTCAGGAAATTGGGCTCTCTTGTTAAACAACCAGGTGATGATAGGGTAGCTTGTCCATAACCTTTCTTCAACATTTCAAAAGTTTCTGATGCACTTTTACAGATTTTCACACAGAATTTAATCATATACCTTTGCCCCAGACTCGCTTGCGTTGTTGCAGTGGCGAGGCACTTCAGCAGGGTTTCACAAAACAAATATCTGGGCACTGCGAAGGCTAGAATGCAACTGAAACGGGTCCTACTGTTTATCTGAGATCCCACTCTAACTGACCTTCAACCACCATCCCCATGTGTAAGCCCTGTGGAGCGCAGGAATTTCATTCTCATTACTTTCCAGACAGACCTCGTATATCAATTGAATGGGGTTGGTTTAGCATCCAGTCATTTCAGTTTAGCATCCAATCGAGTTCATTAATGCAGAAAAAAAGCAAGAATCATAGTAGCAGTACACCTTTTTCACTGCCAAAACCATAAGTGTTATAATTATAATACAAGTAAGAACACTATAGATATAGGAAACATAGCATTTTTCAAATTTGGGGCCCAAGAACTGAATCAATGCCTGAATCTTTCCCTAGTGTTCTTACTTGTGTTATAATTATAACACCTATGGTTTTGGCAGTGGAAAAGAGCTTGCTATGAAGTGCCAGGGAGACTGGAGCCTGAAATAGCTTCACTTATTTAATTCCTTTTGCACAAGTCCTTGGCTGCCAACACTGCCTGAGAGCTCTGATCAAATCAATCAAACCAGGAAGTCCACTTATTGCTTAGTGAAGTATAGATTTCTCGGTGCTCCCTCAGGGTGCCTAAAGATCAATTCCAGAGACACCAAGTGTAAGCATTTGCTCCTTCCAAGAATAATATATACAGCAGCATGACATGGGGGAAAAAGCCATACATCTCTTAGCTGTGCAACATGCTGACTACAAATAAACACTTTTATTTTAGGAAACATTCCCAAAATAAGTATGTAGACTAGGGATGTCCCGATCAAGTTTTTTTTGTTCCCGATCAGATCCGAGTCGTTAATTTTGTTCTCGATCCGATACCGAGTTTCAAACCGATACTTCTATTTTCTATATATTGTCTACATAAGAACTAGATAATACTCTTCACACAGCGCACACTTCAAGTACATTACAGTTATTAAAATTAATCCAATGTATATATTTAACAACTGAATAGCTC
>JAOVVH010000033.1:8686836-8698407 GCA_028566435.1 Scorpiodoras heckelii | reverse complement strand
TGTGGGAGGAAACCGGAGTACCCGGAGGAAACCCACACAAGCATGGGGAGAACATGCAAACTCCACACAGAACAGCCCGGATTGGGAATCGAACCTGGATCGTCTTGCTGTGAGGCAACAGTGCTAACTACTACACCACCGTGCCGCCTAAGCTGGAATTCACTACAGAACACTCTAAAGCTTAGCTCACTGGTGGCTCTAGATGATTTAAAATTTTTGGTCTCTACCAACCAGCCTGTAATTCTTTTATTTGATCTTAGCTTTTATTTAATTTTGGTATGTTTTATTTACTGTTTTTACATTCAACATGCTTTATTTTATTTTATTTTATTTTATTTTATTTTATTTTATTTTATTTTATTTTATTTTATTTTATTATTTGAGCAATTTTACCTGTTTTTCTCAGATTTCATGTATTTATTTATCATTATTCATCTGTTTATTAACGTTTTATTGATTTATTCTTATTTTCTATTTACTTGTTATTTTATTGTTGTTTTATTTTGTTATCTTATTTGTGCAATTTTATCAGTTTATTCTGATCCTGGTTGATTTTTATTAGCTCTTAAAGTTTGCTATGTCTTTTTATTGACTTAATTTTTTCTTACAATTTCGATTTTATTTCTAGTTTCTTCTTCCCCTGCTTTCTGCATATGCTTGGCTACACTGTAAATGAAGGTCACCCTGAATGTACTCCGAGTTTAAATACAGGTTGAACTGAATTAGTGTACAAATGTGGTTTTGCATCATGAATATGAAGTGAGAGGAGCTACATAAAGCACAGCTATTTTTGGCAGAACGATTTGCAGTTGCTAGCAAAGGTAAAATAAAATCTAGTTGTCACCCAAATTTGATACACTTTCATGAGACTTGCCATGGTCATCAACTCGTGTTGCGATCTTTTATTACATGCTTAATAGGCATAAAATGAAGAAGACAGGCATATCATTACCATCAGAACCTTGTCAGGAGAGGTCGAAATTGAGTGTGCTAAGAGGAATGCACCTCCGTAGCTCCTAACATATTGTGCAATATGACACACTGCATATAATATATGTATGTATGTATAGGAATATACACGGGGCATTAAATATCTGTAATATCTATGTGGCATATTCGGAGGAGGCTGCCTAGATAGGCTGCATGTCTGCTCCCAAAATAAATACTGTCCCATTCGGAAGGCATGAAACAGCTGTCTTAACAGATTTCTAATTACGGATCGATTTATAAGGAACATCACATCAACCATTTCTGGTTAAGTCAAAACCAAATTTATTTCGGATTTTGAATTTGAACAATTATTGTGATACCGTATCACTATTTCTATTAGCACATGCAATAGTGTCTCATGTAGTGCATGTAGAATAGCAAAGCCTATAATTTTATATTGCACAATAAATGACTGTAAAGTTGACATGAGTTGTTATTGAGTATAAAGAACATACTGTTTATTAGTCCACTGGCTACAGTTATCCATGAAGCAACACTTCCTATTTTGAGCAGCTGGCTAACCTAATAAGCAGCACAAGCTCATGTTGCTTCCTGCTGAGCCCTTACGATAAGGAAGATGCATTAAACAACAACACTGGGACTGAACAAAGGTCAGCCTTACTGGTTCAAAACACCTACATCCTGGGGAGACACAATTACCTCCCTTCAGCATACATAATCACAAGCTGCTGCTGAATCCAGTTCGGTAATACAAGCCGCTTCTCTCCCACATGCCGAATGACTTCTTCGTGTCTCCTATTTGCAGGAGTCTTTCATCACACGGGGACGTGGCTGCCCAAAGGCACATTAAAAATAAACAAGGACAATAAAGGAAGATGAAAAAAATGACAGTGTTACGGAGATGAAACAGTAATGACTGAGTCCCCTACAGAATTGGAGAATAGACATCAAGAAGCTGGGTGCGACAAAGACAGAAGTGAATGTCAGAAAAGGACCAAGACATAGACAAAACTGTCTGTGTAATATATATATTTAGATCAATGATTTTTTTGAAAAGTGCATATACCTGTCTTTATTCTCAAACATAAACCTTGTTTACTCTCATTGTAAATTGTACAAGCTGTGCAAAAAAATGACCTCAACTTTGTGAAGGGGCCAATGCCTTGTTGCTAGAAATAGGCCTTCCTTACTAGTATTAGCCTCTGGACTAGTGTAAATTGTATTGAAGATTTGAATTACAGGAAAGGGCACAGTGAGACACAATGCCTACTGTATTTAGAGTGTATTAAATACTTTTTCTGTGACATCCAACACAGTGGCTGTGTCCATCCCGATGACAAGCTCATAAGCTTTATAGATAAAAATATCCCAGTGCCCAGTGGGTGAAAGGCAGGGAAACACCCTGGATAGGTCACTGCTCCATCACAGGGCAGGCACACACAGAGAATTTCACACACATTCCTAGGGGCAATTTAGTATCTCCAATTCACAAGACTCATGTCTTTGGACTGTGGCAGGAAACTGGAGCACCTGGAGGAAACCAGCACAGACACAGGGAGACTTCATGCAGAAAGAGCCCTGGCCTTTCAAACCCAGGTGCTTCTTGCTATGAAGCAACAGCGCTACTCACTGCGCCACCATGCTCCCACAAGCAATATATTAAATTTAGGTTTTCCACCAAAGCTAAGTCTTCAAGATAGAGAACTTTGTTTGTTGAACAAACTTTGTGTCATGGACAATCCACACCATTAAATGTAACACTAAAGAGATAAACAGTAGGATAATTTCCGCTGGGGTGTAAGAGAAATTAACAAAAAGAAAGAATGACTTTATTTTTATGTATACATTACAGTACAATGTTTTTGGGAACAATTTTGGGAAATCTCATCCATGCAACAGACACATTTCAATATCCCAAGAACTGTTTAAGCTACAATTCTGAAATTTCATAAACTGCATCAGTACCACATCCTTTAGATGCACACCAAGTTTCATGAAATTCTGTGCAAAGGGGACGCTGCAACTCACACATTTCAATATATTAAGAACTGATTAAGCAACAATTTAGCAACTTGGTATGCTTATCTTACTTCATTCTTGTTCTTTCTCTCACTTTATACGGTGTCATATTCCATACTGTGATCCTACATCTAGTTTGGTCAGTGGTAATAATATTGATTAAACTGCAATAAAATATAAAATACTATAAATCCAACAACATTTCACTGGAAGTAAATTTTATCTAGTGCTGTCGAATTAAAGAATTAATTGCAATTTAAAAAATTAACACTACTAAAATTTTTAACGCAGATTAAATATTAGTTAAATGAAGCAAAAAAGCGGCGCCGTCAGTGAACACAAACATTCCAAACATTTGAAAAAACTGACCATTATGTTACTCGTTTTAGGCTGCATTCCGATCGCAATTGTCCCTAATCTGTATCCCTGCTCCCTACACACTGCACAGGGTACAGAATCCCAAGGGCACTTCATAGGGAACTTGGTCACTAAAACGGCTCTATTTGGACGCCCTGCAACATCATCAACAGCGGACAGCAGCAGGGCCACGCCTTCATTACAACATTCGTCTGTATTTAGCATGATAAGTCAAACATCACTGTTCAGACTAATTTTGTATACTGTAGGCACTTTTGAAATAAATCTGATGAAAAGTATATAAACTGTGGGGTGATATATTTTAACTTTGTAATGTATTTTTGGTTGTGTCTTCTCGTGTTCCAATCTCTCGAGCTGAATGCTAGGATCTCCTAGCACATTAGCTATCATAAACATTGCTAAAGATTGAAAGTAACAATAGAGAACGAAGAAGTTGTAGCTCTTTTTGGGTTGCTATTTTTTTGTATGTTACATAAGTTTAATGAAGCGACGGATCCGCATAACTCATACGCAAACTCCTTCCCTTCCATTGTGGGGGCGGGTCTCTGAGGTAAAATCAAATCAGCCAATCATGGTGCAGCAGCACAACAGAACTTCTGGCAAAGTGATATACCCATGTTCCCTAGCTCCCTACACACTGTGCAGTTCCCTTTAAATAATAAAAAATTAAACGACATCAATCATCTTTAATATTTCACTTTTATCAAATAAAGTCAAGTGAATAATGAGGCAACATTCAACAGTCGTTTCTCTTAAAACAGATCAGTGATAAATTTCAGAAATATTTTCAGTGGCCCTACAATTTCTACCTGCATGTACAGTATAAATCAAAATGTGCGTTAAAACCGTGATTAACGCGCGATTTAAAAAAATTAATCGCGTGACAGCTAAAATTTTTATCATTTTGCAGATGCATGTCCCTACAATAGAAGACAAAAGGTATAAAAGGTACATGGAGCCTTTTATTCATTGTACACTGTGTGAGAAAAGTTCAATCTGAGATATACAGTTTGCTAAAATTCCAGTACGGATAGATGATAGATGATGGAGTGTTTTAAGTTTTATTATTACTGAAGTTCATATGCTTCACAGCAGTCTCAGAACCTGGTGCTGAAATTTGCCTCCCATACTCCTACATCCTGCTCTCTGCCAGTCCCAATCTGCCGCCTTTGATCAGATCTCTTTACATCTCCTTTTATCTCCTAGAACTCTGATACCATTGAGAGATCACTCGTGTTTACTTCCTCTTCATCACAAGAGATCAGATGAGGAATGTTAGTCTACACAGTCTATAAATTCTCTGAGGTGCTTCAAAAGGCCAAGAAACTCCTCAAAGGCTCAAATGATTGAAATGAAAATTCAATCAATGCCTCAATATATGAAAATTGGCCATAATATCTCCCCTATGGTTCTCCTCTCAGTTCCGCTAACATTAAGTTGCCATCCAACAAAGCTGATTAGTAGATTTTTCAGAATATACAGGATAACAAACTTGTCATTTAAACTTGCACTTTAAATATACTCAAAATATACTTGTTCAATATACACCGATCAGGCATAACCTTATGATCACCTCCTTTTCCCTACACTCATTGTCCATTTAGCTGCACTTTGTACTTCTACAATTACAGACTGTAGTCCATCTGTTTCTCTACATACTTTGTTAGTCACCTTTATTCTGTACTCTAATGGTCAGGACCCCCACAGGACCAGTACAGATCAGGTACTATTTGGGTGGTGGATCATTCTCAGCACTGCACTGACACTGACGTGGTGATGGTGTGTTTGTGTGTTGTACTGGTGTGAGTGGATCAGACACAGCAGTGCTGCATTTAAGTGGTGCATTTCTCTGACTGTGGATTTAGACTTGACTGTGGTTTAGGAGTTTCATTTCATCTACAGAAGGGTATTCTATTTAAAAAATTGTATCTACCTATGTAAAATTACACGTGGCAATCATACCAAACAGTTTAAAGTGGTTATGTTGGTTTTTCGCATTAGCACTTTTGACCAGCACCATGGATCCTGAACAGAAAAGTCACCGGCTGTGAACTTGACGCAGAGAATAAAAATATAGTTCTCTGTCCAAACCTCTTTAAACATTCTGCTTTCATCAAAGATTCTTTTAACAAGCCATCATCACTTCACTAATCAGATCAGAGATGGTACAAATCTATGACAGTCTGTGAAAACACTTCCATTTCTCGATGAGCCTTCTTCAGCTAACATAAGTACATGTGATTTGATGAGACATGATTCATGTTTAAACTGAAGTTTATATGATTTTTGATTATGTTAATATCTTGGATCTGGTACAGTTTATTTCAAATGCTTTGCTAGGTCCATATCTGGACCACAGTCTGGACATGGATGACCCCTGCGGTATAATTACCTCCACCAAGAAGGTTATGTTTTCAGTGAGGTTTGTTTGTCTTTGGTTGGTTTGTCTGACTCACAGTGGGAATACGGAAGATCTATATGGCAGATTGTCATCAAATTTGGAGGGAGGGTGTATCGTAAGCCGAGGGAGAAGCCATTAAACTTTGGAGTGGATTGGACAAAAATGAAATGGGTTTCCCAGGCGTACATTATCTATTTGTAAACTGAATGTGTCAGATATGTGCAAGTGTCAAAAAAAAAAAACTTGCCTACTGGCCTTGGCGGAGGTCTGCACTTTCTGAGTGCACCTCTAGTCTGTAAAGATTCCTGGGAGAAATGCATTAGAAAAACATCCTGGTAAACAGCTGTCAATCACAGCAATGACTTCGGTCACTCTGTATGAGTGCTGTCACAGAGGGTTTCAGCATGTCACTAGGAGAGAGATACTGAATCTAACATCTCTGTATTATAGAATTGGAATGCTCTAGACATACACACACACACACACACACACACACATATACGCACAGAGCTTCTGTTCAGATACCATCACAGAACAAGTAAGCCTGGCAAACACTGAGCCAAGGAGCATCCAGGTGGCCTGTATATTAAATTTGACACTTGTGACTCAAGGTTATTTTGTATCACACAATCACAAATGTCTGAGTGTGTGTATGTGAAATTCGGGGGAAGGAGGGAAGTTCATATTTACCACAGGAGCAGTAAGGTGTCTTCAGTTCACCCTATCCAGTGATCGGTAAGGCTCCTAAAGCAGATGAATTTTCAGCTCTTCATACACCCAGGTCCCAAGGCATTTTGGATAAATTGAGATAAACTGTGCAGTTGTGGCTAGTCCAAGAGCATGACACAGCAGGGATGAAAAACCAGCAGGGGGGCTGTCAACAAGCATCCATCTTCCCTCACTCAGTGTGCAATAAAAAAAAATAAAAAAAAGACTACACACATAGCCTGTACACATGTACATTCAGCTTGGGGAATTTCTGCAAAATCATCGAAAGCATCAAAATTTTTTAAAAAAAGGCTTAAATGTCGTGTGGATTCACTGTTCATTCATGTGTTTGCAGTATTACACGTTTTGAGGTAACTGGTTTCCATCACATTTGATGTATAAGTCATTTAAGAAAACGAACATATTAAATACTCTGTGGAGAATATAGGATTACACACATGCAGTTTCAATGAAATATCCATTGTAAAACAGATCTGGTTGTAATTAAATGCCTTCCGACCCCCCCAAGAGCCTACTGGTCTTTATTAAAAGGATAATCGATCTCATGCTTTACCATGCTACAAAAGCTTTCCAAGCGTACCTCATTAGTGCACTTAAAGGGTTAAAATCCCAGGGGGATATTATTTCATATGAATGATTCATATGATAAAAAAGGTAAAAAGAGCTTTTGGAATTGCCATTCGAGTATACTAATATATATAACAATGATAATCAACATCTCTGAGATAACCATGAGCAAATAAAGGGATAGAAGTTAAAATGAAAATGAAAAAAATTTAATAAAATAAAATAAATATTTTATTTTATAGCTTCATTAACTTATTATTCGGTTACAATGAATTTATTCTGTGACTAGAATAAAAACAATGGGAAAGGTATATGTAGA
Source organism: Scorpiodoras heckelii (assembly GCA_028566435.1). Taxonomy (NCBI): domain Eukaryota; kingdom Metazoa; phylum Chordata; class Actinopteri; order Siluriformes; family Doradidae; genus Scorpiodoras; species Scorpiodoras heckelii. The sequence goes on along the minus strand of JAOVVH010000033.1, from coordinate 8,691,043 downwards.
TAAATAACCAATAAAGGGAATGCGCTACCTCAGTTCATCACACACTATGTCATTTTCTATGTAGCAAATAACCAAATACACAACATAAAAGTCAATTCATAATTACTGACAATACAATACAAAATTATGTTTGCCAATTTTATTTGACTGTCCTGATTTATTCCCTTAACCTCTCGGGTTATGATTCTCAGTCTGACGTTTTCAATTTAAAGCAGTTAAAACATGTTATTCAGTAACAACTTTAAATAATTCAGTAAGTACAGGGAAACTAATAGCAAAATGTGTATAGTCTGGTTCTACTCACAGATCCAAGAGACACTGAGGATATCTGGTTATGACAGTGTTTTTATTCTACACCAGTGATGTGTTTTACAGGCTTTCTAACTGTCACATGCAGACATAAGGCCTATTTTTCCCTCTTTTGTGCCATTTCCCCTCAGGATGCAATAACAAAAAGAAATTTTATAATAGAGGCATAAATTGATTAAATTGCAATGAAAACAGGCAGTGTAGCAAACATTTCTGCTCCAGAACAGAACTGGGAAGGATTTATACTTATCCCGATCTTAAATCTTTCTAAATGTGAATGTCTTTGAATTGAATAAATTCACGTGTGTTTGCGATCTGTCATGGCATGCTGAGTACTGGGTGTTGTTCTGTCCAAAACTGTTGTTCTGAAGCAATTTACTTCAACAACTGTACTTAGCATGGATTTAGCGGTGGCTCAGGGTGTCGTTGAAAAGCATGTTACTCCCCAATCACGTCAGCAGCAGCAATGCACGATTGTACTGAAGTCTAAAAACAAAGTGGTGAAACAATGAAACTTCAGTTACTCCATGGCATAACCATGAATCCCCTTGAGACCTTGGTGGAGGGGTAGGGGTGGGGTTATGGAAAGGGGCAAAGAAAACGATCAGTGTGAACACAGTGCTGGTGATAAACAAGGTGGGATAATATTTTGTAGTACTGTTAGGGCAAAACACTGAACCATTCTGGTTTCACGTAGTGCCTGAGATTTTGTATAGACTAAATATGATATATAAAAGCATGGTGAAACACAGACAATCTGAACCTGTCCTGGTTGGCAGACAGGAAATACTTCTCTGTTCGTCTAGAGAAGCATTTCCTAGTTGTTTAGGGCGGCAGTGCCACCCGACACACACACGTATGTAAGCTATAGTAACAGGAAAGTACACGCATTATATAGTTTGCTATTTCTGCCTCATGACACAGAAGCTTGCCATGCTGACAATAGCAGGAATGGAATCTGGAGGAGGAAGGATGTGCTTTGGATTATTTCATGCATTGTGAGGCACTTCCTTAAGTTTAGCACTCAGGAGGGGATGGACGCAGATGCAGAAAGGCAAAAGGAAAAAGGGAGAGAAAAAGAAAGACCAACTGCAACCGTTATAACCACTGCAGACTACAGCAAATATGAGCCATGATATGAGATGGACCTACACTATTAGCAATGAGCATTGCTTTATATCGTGATGTCTCTGATGGCATAATAAGAATGCTTTATGGTAAGCAAGCGAATTCATGATTTCTTTGTTCCTTTGGTAAGGTAAACAGAAAAGCTCGAATTCTTTCGAACAAACATACAAACACTTTGATTGGACAGCGAGCGCTTAGTTTATTAACTCATGATAATCCACTTTAACCACAGTGACTGTATTTCACAAGCGGCTTCGCAATCACTGCTGATGGCATCCGTAGCACGGACAGAAAAATATCCGCCCGAACGGAGTCAAGTCTATGGAGCGGATTTCGTGCCACCTTGAAATGCAAACATGACTTTTGGGATAAGGAGAAAAAAAAAAACAATGTCCACAATGTACTGTTTTGTAGAGCACAGCACACAGCACACATGTGGAAATGCAATGCACAAGAGGCCTTAAGAGGTCCACTGTGTGACATGAGTAGAACGTACCACAATGTAAAGCAAAAACATCATTTCAGTGATTTGCATCTAGTACAGCTACCATTCAGAGAAGGGATTACTTACTTTACACACAATTTAATAGAGAAATCGTGCCATATCACACCAAACTATGTAGGCCATCTTTTTATTTCCTTCAGTCGGCCCATTTGAGAAGGATTCCATGATAAAATGGAAATCACTGATTACAGGAAATGTAATCACTGTCCAATCACAGCTCTCTAGAAAATGGGGGCGTGATCGAGGATAACGGTCTGGATAGTTGCTCAAGATGTAATTAATTATCCAACGGTTCAGGCTTTTGCCATACTGTGTTAACCAGATAATGAGTAAGTGAGCTAATGTTACCTAGCTACAGGTGGAGGATAGCCAACTAACACATGACTCTACTGATGTTTTCTAGGCTTCTGCGCACCTCCCTCAACAGCCCAGCCACTTGTCTTACTTAAGTTACCATATTGCTCAGCAAGTCAGCATTGAGCACAAAAAAAAATCAGCCCTAGTCATGTGTCTTCGTACCATTTTCTTTGTTTGTCATACAACCATCTGTTGCTCTTGGTTCCAGAACAAATAATCTGCTTTAAGATACCTTCACACTGCAAGCCCATTTATAGCAGCCACCCCAAACCATAGTCTATATGGAAAGTAGAGGAATGATAGACTGTATTCCCAAATTCATATTCTAACTGATCATTTTTTCTTATAGGTGAAAGGAAAAATCTCCCGAATCACAGCGGTTAAATTGTGGCAAAATACTGTCATAGTGAAGTGACGAAATATGTAAAGAAATATGCAAATTAATGCAGTTTAGTTTTAATCTTAGTGGCCACTGTGTTTTTTTAAATAAGGAAAGGCTTGGAGTGAGTGTAAATAAAGCAGTGCTAAATTTAACAGTGCTGTGTATGTTAATCACCATTCATTCATTCATTCATTCATTCATTCATTCATTCATTATCTTATTCCTGTCCCCAGGGTCACGGGAGAGCCGGTGCCTAGCCGGCGGCATAGGGCACAAGGCAGGATCAATCCTAGACAGGGCGCCAATCTATCATAGGGCACTCACACACTGAGGGCACTTTAGAGACACCAATTCTTGCTGTGAGGTGACAGTGCTACCTACTGCGCCACCATGCCGCCCCTCACCATACATTATTATTATTATTATTATTATTATTATTATTATTATTATTATTATTATTATTATTATCATTATTATTATCATTATTATTATTATTATTATTATTATTATTAGTTCGAGCACTCAAGTGCTTGGAGCCATATTGTTTTTTTATGATGATGATGATGATGATGATGATGATTATTATTATTATTATTATTATTATTTTCTGCCTTAAAAGAAATTGCACAGACTAAACCTTAAGGTATTTTTTATGATGATGATGATGATGATGATGATGATGATGATTATTATTATTATTATTATTATTTTCTGCCTTAAAAGAAATTGCACAGACTAAACCTTAAGGTCTAGACTCTAGGCTCTAAAATCAGCCCTGTTTTGCTTCAGATCTCGTAAACAAACCTTTCTAGTTTTAAAATGAATTCTTTCCTTATTCCTAGGCTCATGACAAACAAAAACTTTATGTAGAACCTCAACCCACTCAGATTTCTTGAAATTTGCATAATATGTGAAATGTACTTTTACAAAGTAGTTGTAGGGTTTTCACTCAAAAAAATGGAAAACATAAAAATAAAAACTGATCTTAAAAATTCATAACAGCATGAAAGTCAATAATTATCAAAATCAATTATCCCTTCAGCAAAAAAACCTGTAACTACACAGATTTATTCAGGATTATTATCAGGAAATAAATAAGCGAACAGGCTTACAGGACCTTCACCTGAAATGTGTATGTGTTCACAATATTGAAGATGATGTTCAATTGTTTTGTTGAAGGCCCCTCTATATTTGAGGTCCCTCTATATTGAGGCCTCATTGTCCTAATGTACAAGGACCCCGTAAATAACAGTTTGTAGCTATATTTATTATTATTATTATTATTATTATTATTATTATTATTATTATTATTCCATCCATCCATTATCTTCCGCTTTATCCCGCTAGTCGGGGTCACATGGGGGCGGGAGCCAATCCCAGCGTCATCAGGCGAAGGCGGAGTACACCATGGACAGGTCGCCAATCTATCACATGGCCAACACACACTCGCGCACACATTCACACCTACGGGCAATTTAGAGTGACCGATCAACCTAACATGAATGTCTTTGGACTGTGGGAGGAAA
>JAOVVH010000033.1:8656928-8671852 GCA_028566435.1 Scorpiodoras heckelii | reverse complement strand
TTGGTTTGTTTAACACTTTTAAGTTTACTACATGATTCCTTATGTGTTCCTTCATAGTCTGGATGACTTCAGTATTACTTTACAATGTAGGGAAAAAAAGAAAAAAAAAAGAAAAACAATGAATGAGAAGGTGTGTCCAAACTTTTGACTGGTACTATATAAGAACCAGTGTAAGGTGTAAGAAAAATAGTAAACATGTTTTTTGATGTTAGTTATGTTCAATTCTAAATCTTTCTTCATAACTAGCATGTTTGCTCATTTTAGTGGTGAGTACAAAAATACAAAATTCTCTACGAAATTACGAAAGGCTACGCCACAAGGTACTATATAAACCACAAAATCTTCAACAGCTAGTGTTAACTTATTTGCAGTGTAGCTCAATGGTTAAGATGGTGGACTACTGACCAGAAAGTCATGAGTTCAAATCCCACCACAGCCAAGCTGCCACTGAGAAAGGCCCTTAACCCTCAACTGTTCAGCTGCATAAGAGATAAATGTATGTGTATGATAAATGTAAATTTATAAATGAGATAAAATGTAAGTCACACGGGATAAGGGCGTCTGCCAAATGCAGTAAACGTAAATGTAAATTTGCTACATAGATAGATAATTGGAACATAAACTGGAATTGTCTGTATCGTCCACCCCATTAATTATTTTCCAGCCATGGATAACAAGTTAAAGGCTTTGTACCTGGCTGTATACATCGTGTGCTCCTAGGTAAAGTTAGGCAGTGGGTTAATCTAAGGTTAGACATACATTGCCGCCAGTGTCTTGTGTCTGTAGCCCTCTCAAGGTGAAACCACCATGGAAGATAAGCTGGGGATCCCAGTCAAAGCCACCAAATGGAAATCTTTTCCATTGAGTCACTCTGTACCACCGAGTGAATACTATCAACACTGGTGTCTTCTTACATTCCAATACAGTGAGTGAAAAGGCAGAGCTAATGTTTACCCATTGTTAAAGAAACCTGTCATTAATGTTATATGCTTTAATGTGCACCAGCTGACACTTTTAGCAAGCAATGAAAATAAAGTGAAACTTTAAATACAATCTTAGTTAACAGTCATGTTAATAATACTACACAAACCATTGAGAAACTAATGTCATATCATTGCCTGAGGTAAATTCTATTCTTCCCTATTTTACTGCTAATAAATACAACTGACTTCAGAGTGACCAACAGGAAGCTCAGAATTATTCTGAAACACAAACTGATAGCCAAAATAAGTAGAACATAAACCAACATTCTACAGCAATATTAGCTAGCCACTTAGCTGTGTTTATCACCAAACAATACAATCCGTGTTGATCGGGAATGTGCAAAAACATTCTGAAAGGTGATCTTGAGGAAACTACCAGACGTGCCGCATAATGGTGTAGAATATGACTGCTGCATAAAGTGAGAGAAAGAGTCAGAAGGAAATTAAATAAGCATACCAAAAATGCAACTTTTTTGTTTAAGCAGTTCTTGAGATATAGAAACATGTCAGTTGCAGTGCTCCCTATTGACATAATTTCACCAAATTTGGCACACTTCTAAAGAATCTAGTAGTGATGCAGGGTGTGAAATTTCCTGCCGTTTGATCCTGTATAGCACAAGATGTTAGCTAGTAAATTGGTAGATTTTTGCTGTGAATATTATTCACTAGGTGGCCCTACTCCACAAATGAATCATAATGAGGTTGGGTAATAGCTCATTTCTAGAGGTCAACTTGCCATAAAAATGTCATAACTTTAGGCAAAACAGTTTCCGAGCTACTGCCCAAAAAGTGCTTTGAGCCTACCCCACTTGGCGCTGGCAACTAATACCTAATGACACAAACCTTATATTCCATAAGACTTACTGTGCTACAACCATACCAAGTTTTATATGAATTGGTGAAGTCTAAGTATATGATATCGTCAACCAAAAATTGATGAGGGGGAAAAAAATGGGAAAAGAAGTAGAAGAAAATAAACTATATGACCCCCAGTGCTGCTAAAGCAGTCATAATGATATGCTATCAATTAGCAAGTTCTGTTTTCTGTATTTGTTGCTGCGTGTGCCATGAATTTTTTTTCATTATCCTCTGTGGTCATCCTATTAAAGGCCTGAACCATTTTGTCACTGGCTATCGTTGCTCACAATGGTAAACTGAAAATAAAGTAACGCTGGAAAGAACTGCCATGCATGGAAATGTGAATCAGATAATCAGTTAAAAGTTGATGGAGTCAGTAGGGTTTTACTGTCAAACATCAAACATCCCCTATTTACCAAAACCTCCAGTATATTCATTGTAATGGACTCGATGCAGGCCAATCTAATTCACACTACTTTGTCACTCACATACTCTCGTGTTGCAGATTTTTTCTCTCGATTGTCGCTCGTTTATTCATTACTGCGCGCAGCTGTTTTGGCTCTATGGACATTACTATGCCTCTTTCCAACTTATTGAATATTAATGTCATATCAGATGACCAGACAGCTCTACTCTTTCGAATGAAAGCAGCTCAGAAAAGAAGACAGAGAAAGACACAGTGATTAAAAAAATATATAAAGGTACTGTATTAATAGAAACCAAATCCCCAAATCCATTCTATACCTGCAACAAATGAACCTGTTCAGTGCCATAATTAAAAAGAAAACAAAATCTACTTCCTGATAGAGATATTCTGAGGCATCAGACATAGCAGAATCAGCTTGGGTAGTGTCTGCTTGCTAATGAGGCTAGTAATGAAAAAAAAATCATGCACTACACTTTAGTCAGCTTAGACTATTTCTTCTGTTACTCTTAAGTGTTGCTAAAAAATTCTTTAAATCTCAACAGGAAATGTCACGTAAAGTATGTCACGTACGTTAGAGAAAATCTGTCTGCCTGTTATGAATGAAGACCTGGCTATGATTTAAATATTCTGTTTTCCCAAAAAAAAGAGGAAGAATGTGAGTGTTTGTTTTCAGAAGATGGAAAAGAGACATGCCATGGGGCAAATTCTGGCTAATTGTGTAGTTATCTAGTTAAGTTAAACAGACTGATTATGAGTTGTTTTGCATTATTTATACCTTAATGACTGAAAATCTTCATAGAACAAAACTAGTATGCTTTTATAAAAAAGCCAGGAAGCTGTACTGTGGCTGGGATGCTAGCTTTGAGGATATGCTTTCTACACCTTTAGTATATATCTTTCACCTGAGAAAGTAGATGGAGAATACCTATAAATAGTGCTGTCACGTGATTATTTTTTTAAATTGCGCGTTAATCACAGTTTTAACGCACATTTTGATTTGTGTTGTACATGCAGTTCGGCGGGCGGCACGGTGGTGTAGTGGTTAGCACTGTCGCCTCACAGCAAGACGATCCAGGTTCGATTCCCGGTCCGGGCTGTTCTGTGTGGAGTTCTCCCTGTGCTTGTGTGGGTTTTCTCCGGGTACTCCGGTTTCCTCCCACAGTCCAAAGATATGCATGTTAGTTTGATCGGTCACTCTAAATTGCCCGTAGGTGTGAAAGTGTGCGTGAGTGTGTGTTGGCCATGCGATGGACTGGCGAGCTGTCCATGGTGTACCCCGCCTTCGCCCGATGATGCTGGGATTGGCTCCAGCTCCCCCCGTGATCCCGACTAGCAGGATAAAGCGGAAGATAATGAATGAATGAATGGATTATTATTAGTAGTAGTAGTAGAAGTAGAAGTAAATGATAAGAAAAGAATAACACATGACAGTCTGTGCTGTTACAAAAAAAATCCACCCCAGAGCATAACAGCGCAATCTCAATTGTAATATTCTTCTTATATTTGTAATTTGTATTATGCATTCTTAATTTGTTAATTCACTTGAACCTTTATTTAACAAACAAAAGGACAAAGAAAAGATTTTCAATCAAGTGTTTTCAATCAAACTTAATTCTATTTGTTGAATGTAAACAAATTTATTACAGTGCCTCAATATGCAGATCACCCATGCGGTGGGCACTGATGCACCCCATGCCATCACATTTAATTTTAAACAATTAAAATCTTTTCTTTGCCATTTTGTCTGTTAAATAAAGGTTTACGTGAATTAACAAATGACAGTTTTATTGCATTTTTTAGGACGTGTCCCAACTTTTCTGGAAACAGGGTTTGAAGTTACATTTAATGCTATAGAACATCTTTAAACAAGTTAGTTTCTGTTACCGTTTACGTTAGAGTAACTATAACCAGCCTCTCCTGTTTCACTAGACAATCTGTCCTGTTACTGAGAAACTGGAAAACACGAACTCCTCTGTCCTGAAGACTGTCTTGTGTTGTCTAAACCCACTGACTGGTACAAAGCACTGAAGCGCCCTCCACAAATGTTACATAAACCTCCTCCTACCAGAAAGCTTCACTGAATTAACCAATGGATGTTTTTTCTTTGTTAACCAACACATTTTTGTTAATCTGTATATTACCAAACTCAAATTATGTAGCGCCTCAACCAGACAAGACCTTATATAAGTGCTACTATATATTAGATAAGTGCACAAGTGCAGTAATATAAACTTATCACAGTAGCCAGAACTACTGTCAGAGCTGCTGTTATAAAAAATGGACACAAGATAAATAAAACATTTCTCAACATCGTTGTTGGTTATCTCCTGTAACAGCATGACACATCATATTTTATTACTCACTTAAATATTCTCTTTTTCTCCAGCTTCAAATTAAGGCCAAGAAATTCCAACTAAAGTGCAAAGGGCCATTGTGCCACTTCTTTTTATACTGAAGTCTCTATGGGAAATCTCTCTGAATGAATACTGAATGAAAGAATGAAATGAAAGCAAATGAGTAAAATCAAGGTGAAGTCCTGACAATACCTGAAACACTGTTAATAATTCTACAATAGCAACATAGGAGCAAGCTTTTCCCATTATCTGCTAGTCACTCAAAATAATATACAGTACTGTGCAAAAGTCTTAGGCACCCTTTTGTTTTTAGGTACAATGTTTGTTATTGATGGTTTTTTTTTTAGTTCTGCATTATTGAGTCAGTACAAACAGATTTTATATTTCCAAATGCTACTTTTCCTGGGTTTTGCATGCAAAAAAAAGAAGTAAGTGTGACAGGCAAAGTCTCCAGAAGAGCTGTGGCAGATTCTCCAAGATGCTCAGTAAAACTTATTTCCTTATAAAACTGCACAGACTGTAGCTGGGAACAAAGGCATCTTTGCTTTACAGCAAGTCTTTGCATATGTCTACGACTTCTGCATCGTACTGTACAGTAATTAGCTGGTAAGTTTTACTGAACGTCTTGGAGAATCTGCCACAGCTCTTCTGGAGACTTTGACTGTCACACTTACTTCTTTTTTTTTTGCATGTAAAGCCCAGCAGCATTCATTATGTTTTCTTGTCTGAAAAGTGGCCTGCTATGTAATGTGCTGCTTTTGTTACTGACATACAAACATTTCTGTGTAACATTTAATTTTTTGTTGGAAATGTAACAACTGTATAGAGAAAATCTTTTTGTACTGACTCAGTAATGCAGAACTAAAAAAAAAACATTAATCAATAACAAAAGTTGTACATAAAAACAACAGGGTTAGGATTAGGCTAAGACTTTTGCACAGTACTGTATATCTGGAAACAGTGAACTTCAACATAACTTTGTGAATGCAAGCCCTGAGGATATTCTTTACTACTATAACATGAAAACCACTCAGAGTTGCCTGCAAATGAAAAGAAATATGTAAATGGGTTCGTAATTTGGTATTATTGAACACCTGGAAATCACTGCAGAACTGAATCAGCTAAAAGTGACGCACAGGTGCAATAAGGTAGGTACAGCTAATAATGTACCTCTCTGAGCAAAAGAGCGAACACTGAAAGTTCAAGGCAATCAGTAAAGGTAATAAACAAATATTCATGATGAGTCACATTTTCTCGTGGAGGTATCACCATGGCAACAGGATAAAAGTGCATGACATCCATTTGCCAGTTGTAGGAGTCCCTTTTCACCGCCGAGGGTTAACACTGCTTCTGTGGTGACTTATTGAGCGATGTCTGTGGTGGCTCATTAGCAGTCATCTAACCGTTTGGCTATTAAGCTGGGTTGTAATCCTGGAGCCTGGAACAAGTCAGACTGCTTCAGAAATAAAATAAATAAATAAGTAAGTAAAGGTTGAATCAAAGCTAGACTCCCATGAGCATTGTTCGTCCAAATCACATGACTCCAGGTTCACTGTGTGAGAGGGTAGGTGAAGGGGCTAGAATGGAACCACCCCCTCTTCCCTAGTCTACTTCAGCCCTTATTCCAGCCCCACTAATCCTATTAGTCTTATTTCAGAGGCCCATAGTGCTTAAAACTCTGAATATTCTTTGATCACAGCACCTCATGTACGTAACCACAGTTTCCATCTGTTTGGCCCAGCACGTTGTTGATATTACATGCGTTCAGAAATAATAAAATGACGAAAAGGATGCTAGCTTCATACTAATTCTGCAAGGGAAACCTTCTGAGCTCTCAATGTATGTCAAGTATGCGGCAAAGCTGTACTTCTAGCTGCTTTAAGTGAGTAACAGGCAAAACTGAGCTTCAAGATCAAGCAAGCCTTTTGCAGAACTTTTCAAACATAAAAATACTTACTATCAAAAAAGCATTTGATTTCTAAAACTGTCAGGAGGCTAAAAGATACATTGTCAACTTGGTAACTTATTTACTTATTATATTGCATTAGTGTGCAAAATCATTTTAAAAACAGAGTTATCATCACTTACTGTACATTTCTCAATGGCGCTCAGTATTTATGCTGCTAAATTCTGAGATAATCTGTTGTTTGAGCAGAGATTAACAAGTGTGTTAGGTCTCAGTGTCAGGCAGAATTATTCTGTTTCACAAGTTTTAGTCCATTCACAGCCAAGGGAGCTATAGAAGTGAATTTTACACTTTGTAAAGTCATCTTTATACATTCAGACATGCCTCTAGACGGGCTTTTCACAAGCTTGTCAAAATGCAATGCATGTATTTAACAAGAAGACATCATTAATAATTCAACGTTGGCTTGTCAGACACTTCCTTTGTAATTTATCTCGAATATCAAGCTAAAGCACTATTACTCATTTAATCTAGATACTCCCAGACGTGTAAAGACATGAAGGGGACACCCAGATGATTTGTGGACTCGAGAAATGATCAATCCCATTCTGTTTAATGTGGTGAGGACTGACGATTGGCATGTGTGTGAATAACTCACACAGGAAAGCAGTGACTGGCATGGATGGACTATGGCCAAGGAATTTCAGGAATCTCCCATGTACACACTTCATGCTCCATCAGTCTGCTCCTTCCCTCCTCCCTGCTTCCCCCTTTTCCCCACTAACTTGTTATCTGCCCCAATCCATCTCTCCATGCAATGCTAATAGCAGTAATGGGCCACAGAACCATTCTTAAGCTTCTATGCTTTTTTTGTGTGGAGATCGCCATTCTTTAGTACACCTACTATATCAAATCATGTTATCCAGTCAGAATGATCGCTAGAAGAAGCAATACTTTACTTTATGTTCTAGGGTGTCAAATATATCAGAAAGGTCTAGTCTAGTAGAAGTCACTAGATTTCTGGTGTACATTTGAAGACATTGCCCCACTTAGTGGCTCCATTAGTGGCTTCCACTGAGTGGTGGGATTTTCCCAGGCATTTACACATAGTTGCCAGTTTATAGAAAATGACTCTAGACCTCTATAAGACACTTCCTTAGTGGTTCTGCTTGGAGAATACAGTCCTTACAGTTCTAGGTAATCAGTGTACATATTCATATGATGCCATGAACCTCTTTAAGCTCACATGAAAGACATATACTGATAAACATTTGTTTAGGTGTGTATTGGTGTAAAACTGTTGAAGATCCCCAGTGGAGTCCAGTCAACTTACTTGAACTAAACCACTCAAAATGACCTGGATAGCTTAAAAAAAACTAGAAATATGGCTTTAGTGAACATTACATCCTGCTTCACTGTCTGCCTTGAAGAAATTTGCCTGAGAGGCAATTCCAAGCTGTTAATGCCGTGTAGCTTAAACATTCGCAGGAAAACAGGACAAAAATATGTTGCTTTCAACTCAGGCTGTTGTTTTTTTCCTGTCTTCTGTGGTGGTACAATCCAGTCCAGCAACAATACAGGGTATTTATTTACGCATAAGGCAAATTCCACACCATGCTGTACCACCTTACATGGCATGTAGCTGTATGATTTATTAGAACACACTGAACCAGGAAAGACAGAAAGTGGGGAATGAAAAGCACATGCAACATGCTTATTGATTTGTATCCTAATGATTATTGTAAATACGCCCGTGGGAAAACATTTCCAGATAAGCGCTGAAGGACATTCTCACAAGTTTGCTGCTTCGTTTGACTGCAGTTACCTGATCAGTAGAAAGCTCAGTTACAGTTTTTATGGGACTCTGACCTCTTTTGGCACTTAGGTGATGCCAAACCGGGTCAGATGTTATGACAGCAGAACAGCCGATGTGTTTTCCTGCCTTGTCTGGCCTCTATGACAATGATCTTATCCAGATTTACAAAAGTGATGGACAACAGATCTGACAGCACCCTATTCATTACCACTAGGTAAGAAACCTGGTGTGTGTGTCACTCAAACATTTATAAGGTATGGCTTTCAGGTCACCAAAAAAAGTTCTCATGACAGCTTAGCAGTGACATTAACAGGAAGAACACCTGTAACCACTATTCAAAACATACAGATCTACAGAGCCGAAGAAAAAATTTAACACATTGGCAGGGGGATTTGCAGTCATTTGTAGATATCCGGTATGACAAAGAATTTGTCATTGAGGCCAGAGAAGGAAGGAAAACTTTTCACCCAGTTCAACTTTTGTGGAATTTTGTACATGCAAACTCCACACATGCCTAACTCGCACTTACTGTGCACTTCACTTCCTGATCTCCTGCATTTTTTCCTGCTGATTAGATTTAGCACTTAGTGCTTAGACCGAGGTCTCCTACCGTAGACTTGTAAGTCCCTTTAGATGAACGTGTCTGCCAAATGAATAAATGTAAATGTTAACACTCAAAATAGAGAAAGTGCCCATTTATCAGTGTGCAGGTATAAGATTTTCATATAATACTTTCCAACCAGACTATAAATTATTCCAATGTACATCTATAGGGATATGCAATATTTCATTTATTAGATATATTAGCTCTCAGTGAATTTAGGATTTAGTTGGGGTTTGTTTTTCAGGCACAACTGGAATGCTACGTGACTAATACATTGCAAATTGCGCCAAAATGAACAACTTTCTTTAAATCTTGTCTCGGTCAAGCTAATTTCACAAACTGCAAAATATTTCTAATATTTCTACGAATGGATTTCCCAAAAATCCCACAGTTATATAAGTACACAAGTATACAGTCTTTATACTGTAGTGTTGGTATACAGACAAAACATTCACCTGTCCCCCTCCAAACACGAGTACACTGTATGGGTAGTGTGTGCAAGACATCCTCTTAATGCATTTAACAACACACCTTTTCCATCTTGAGCACCTGCCCTTTGTGGAAAACTTCATTTGTCGTTTGGCCTTGATGCATCCAGTGCCCTCCTCCACCTCTCGAACAGATTTCACAAGCTTTTAAGCTCAAACCTGACACTGACACTGAACAAGTTGTCAGCAACATATGTCATTGGCTTGCCACTTGACCCCCAACCCCCAACCCTCTCCCAAATGCCTATTGGATAAACCAGCAGGGAATTGTCCTGTAGAACAAAGCAGATGCTGGGAGGGGTGTTCTCTTAAGAGCTCTGGATAGCATTCCTGATCACAATGGGCTCTAAAAACCAAGACTTTTAATTACCCAGTGCTGTTAAACATTTACTGTTTTACTGGGTGATTAGGAGAACGTCCTTTGCTCACCAAATGGAGTGTGATTTTATGAAAGACTGTCTCACTGCTTTAAGAGAGTCACGCCAGTGTTTGCAACTAAATATCAATGAACCACAGGATTCAACTGTCAGCATCCAATCATAATTAAGCCGAACAAAAAAACGTCAAGGTTTTATTCAAACGGCACAGTTTTTGTCCACTCAGACAAATCTATCTATGGTGTCCAACTGTCAGTTGGTTAATGCCCATGTACTAACACACCTACTAAACCTCAAAATCTTACAACTTTATCAAGGAAAATGGAAGGAGGTTAATTCATTCATTCATTCATTCGTTATCTTCCGCTTTATCCCGCTAGTCACGGTCCCAGCGTCATCGGGCAAAGGCGGGGTACACCATGGACAGGTCGACAGTCCATCGCATGGCCAACACACACTCACTCACTCACAACATTCACACCTACGGGCAATTTAGAGTGACCGATCAACCTAACATGCATGTCTTTGGACTGTGGAAGGAAACCGGAGTACCCAGAGGAAACCCACACAAGCACAAGCACGTGGAGAACATGCAAACTCTACACAGAACGGCCCGGACAGACCGGGAATCGAACCCGGATCGTCTTGCTGTGAGGCGACAGTGCCAGGAAGGAGGCCTAATTAGCCGAAAATATGTTTCGCGCCCATTGTTAAAGATAGCTACAAAGTTATCATACCTAACAAGTAAGCCTAATTTTTAAAAACGCTACGTCTACCAAGTAGCCATTTAGTCTCAATACCCGCACTCATGTAAATACAACAAATCTCTCTTATATGCTTGTGTAAACATAGCTAATAGATATACTTTTATTTCTATTCTTGCATATCCTTTAATTTTTTTTTTAACATTCATGTCTATTCTTATGTCTGTCGAATATATGTAAGTTTGTGTGCAAATATATGTCTTGCTACTATAACACTGCAATTTCCTTTGGGATTAATAAAGTTCAATCTATCTATCTATCTATCTATCTATCTATCTATCTATCTATCTATCTATCTATCTATCTATCTATCTATAAGTAAACCAAAATGAACATGACCAACAACTAAATAGAAATGCCTGCTTTAAACCACTGGGTTTTGCAACGCAAACTGTGCATAAACAACATCATATTGGACAAAATATTCACAGGTTAGTACACACGTACGTTATAAACCATATTAACTAGGCTAGATCTGGATTCAAAATGGCTTGCACATTTGATTTCTCGCCGTGCCTGTGTGTAGTCAGTGTTTATAGACTGTAGTGTATTTTCTACTGTCTTATGCAAAGTCTGTTCCTGTGCATCAATATCTGTGGTCATGCATAAGCTTATGCAAGTACAGCTTGAAGCAAACATTTTAAGATCTGGTCTCAGAATGCAAGATGAAATGTTGCAGAAGGGAAATCCAAAGGACAGCAAAAGGTTGTGGGGAAACCCATCCTTTAACTGTACAGCCTTGGC
The DNA here is from genome assembly GCA_028566435.1 of Scorpiodoras heckelii. Lineage (NCBI taxonomy): Eukaryota > Metazoa > Chordata > Actinopteri > Siluriformes > Doradidae > Scorpiodoras > Scorpiodoras heckelii. The sequence continues at coordinate 8,660,531 of JAOVVH010000033.1, read as the reverse complement.
TGTGTTACAGCAGCAGGGATCTCAGCAGGCAGTGGAGTTGGGAATCCCTGGGCTGTATGTAGCACGACGGAATAGGATCAAGACATAAGAAAGCCTGGGAGCCAGGAAGCCAGAGGAGTAAATCCTGGGTGGTAAATCACACTGGGATTCTGTCTCGAGTCTGGTCATCGTGTTGTATATAAAGTCAGAGCCATCATAGCTCTAGGGCAAAGGGGATCCTTAAAAGCGATATGTTTCTAACCAGAGCAGAGCAAGTCATGAATTCAGGCAAAATCGCATCCTACCTTAGACTAAGATGTGGAAATGGGATCAGAGACGCCGGGAGCGTGGCATGATGTGGGTCCGCTGTGGATCCTCTCAGTCCTGAGAATAGGAGAGGAGAAAAGTTGGACTGGCTGGAGTGCGCCTCCTTCGCTGATGTTGCGTCAAGTGCCTACAACGCAACATGTGTGGTGTTTGGCTGTGTGTGTGCGTGCGTGCGTGCGTGTGTGTGTGTGTGTGTGTGCGTATGTGAGAGAGAGAGAGAGAAGGAGAGAGAGAGATTAAATATCACAACATGTCTGCACTGAATCCTGCTGAATGACACTCAGATCTCTCTTCTGTGGCTCGGTTTAACTGCCGCCAGCAGCAGCGCGTCACTGAGCTGTCGCCTCGCACTGCACTCGATCCCCCAATGTTATCAGCGATCTAGAGATCTACAGATCTAGGGATCTACCCTGCTCTCATTCTATGTAAACCAACCTAAGGCGACAAACCCATTCCCAACCGTGAATAACAGGATCGGCGGGCTTACCTCTTACCTATGGGGTCTGAACGCGCCGCCGCCGCCACCGCCGCCGTTACACCAGTCGCGCGCACCGGATCCTCACACGAGCGCGCGCCGCCGCTCATTCAAGATCGCTCTGATTCTAAATCCAGCGGATCTCCGGCGAGACCCCGAGAGCGCCACGACTGTCGCGCAGCTTAATACAGCTGGTCGGTGGGCGGTGATCGGTGCAAGTAAGTCGGTTGCTGCATGTCGGTCACTCCGGCGGCGCTGAGAGCATGTTCGTGTTGCACGAGCTCGGAATTTTAATGAGCATCTTATCGCTGCAGCAGCAGTTTCTTTTCTTTTTTTTTTTTTTTTTTTTTTAGGTCTCAGATTAGAAACTCGATCGATTAGCGTTACTTGTCCTGTCAGGTCAATGAAGGCGCAATAGGTCCCTAAGAACAGATTTGTTTATTAGTTTTTAATGTCATTTCAGCATCTCTGGCTATACATGACAAACACAAGGTTACATCGACACACACAAGTCTTGTATCAGTAGGTCAACAAGGTCAACTTTCAAACACAGTCATGGGGCAATTTTTGGATGATCCAGTTCACCTGACCTAAGTCTTTGGACTGTTGGAGGAAACCGGAGTACCCGGAGGAAACCCACGCAGACACGGGGAGGACATACAGACTCCACACAGAAAGGACCCCGACCACTCCACCTAGGGATCGAACCAGGGACCTTCTTACTGTGAGGCAACAGTGCTGCCCACCGAGCCACCGTGTCACCCCTCTAAGCACAGAAAGAATAACCTACCAAAATCCCAGGGTGCACAGCTTTACCCATGCATCCATCCATCCATCCATCCATCCATCCATCCATTATCTTCGGCTCTATCCCGATCGTCATCGGGCGAAGGCGGGGTACACCATGGACAGGTCACCGGTCCATCACATGGCCAACACACACTCACGTACACATTCACACCTACAGGCAATTTAGAGTGACCGATCAACCGAACATGCATGTCTTTGGACTGTGGAAGGAAACCGAAGTACCCGGAGGAAACCCACACAAGCACAAGCACGGGGAGAACATGCGAACTCCACACAGAACAGAACGGCCCGGACCGGGACTCGAACCCGGACCGTCTTGCTGTGAGGCGACAGTGCTAACCACTACACCACCGTGCCACCCACAGCTTTAACACTTTGTGTAATTCTGTAAGAAGGGATGAAGTGTGTATGTTTTTTGTATGAGTGCTTAAACCATGATGGCACACACAATTTTCTGTGTCACAATAAAACCTCTGTATAGCTCTCAACTATTCTGCTCTTCTCCTTTTCTTTCTTTCTTTTTTTTTACACCGTTTCAGTGCAAATATTTTTGTTTTGCCTTCTATAGCTATGGAAGGCTTTCAAAATCATGAGAGTAACCCTTCTGTTGAATAACACTGGTTAGTGGCATGCATTCCTTTACATGTAGTGTACATCATCCCTTATGGAAATTTTGGAATTGGTTATTAATCAATGTAGGGTCCGTAATCAAGCTGTTATAAGTCACTCCGTCTGTCATTAGTTGTCTGTTTCTTCCTTGCCAAACCACCATGCCATTATCTTTGTAGATATTCTGCTTCACCCTGATTTGGATATTTTCTGCTTGTTTAGTGTCATTTGTTTTGTTTTGTTCACAGCTTTATAAGGTTTCCTTTACAATAAGTTCTGCTGCTGTTCTGTTTCATTATTTTAGGTAACTGGTTCTTGACCCTGTTAAAACATGATCATTAATTAACTTAATTCAGACCAAATCCTTGATGAATCCTTGATGACTATGTAGTTAAAATAAACTTAACGGAATCATTGAAAGAAAACCTCACGGTTGACTGATCTTTAGCAAGTCCAATTGATTTGATAATACGGACAGAACACGACAATACTGTCAACAGGGAGTTGCAAGAATTAGTCAAATCATCCTTCCCTGTGTGGACAAAATATCTTTTCTTCCGAAAGATGTATTTTGTGTATGTGAGTAGAAATGTGCTGGTATCTGGTTTTATTTCTGATTATATTTGGGTTAAGACCGAATGGCAGATACTCACTCACTCATTATTTAAGTCACCTATCCTGCTAGTGGGTCATGGGGGAAAACACTCATTGAGTGGGAGGCAGGGAAATACCCTGGACAGGTCACCGCGGGGCAGATTCATTTACACCTAGGGGCAATTCAGTATCTTGAACTTGTCTGACTGAATGTCTTTGGACCATGGGAGAAAACTGGAGCTCCTGAAGACCCACATAGACACAAGAAGAACATGCAAAGGATCCTGGCTGACCCGGCTGGGGAATCAAACCCAAGCCCTCCTTGCTGTGAGGCAACAGCGCTAGCCACTGCGCTACCATGCCATCTGTCTAACCACCTCATATTTGGTGATGTGCAAATGTGTTGAATGTCAACTACTAGACAAGGACAGGATCATGCACGGGGTATTTCAAGGACATGCCGTTCTTTACATTTGATTATAAGCATACATAAAACCGAACTGCATACATGGAAAACCTATGTATCCCTGAATAAGCCTTGATGAAGGACTTCAAGTGCAAAAAGCACTTGTGTCATATGTATTCTTACAAGAGTTTAAAGTGCAAAAAGCACTTGAGACCAAAATAATGGTGGAATACAAGTCTTGACGTCGAGCATATCAACGACATTGAAATGAAACCTATGTAGTTAGTGCTGCAACATTTCCATACTAATGCAGACTGATCACCCACCATTCATTCATTCATTCATTATCTTAACCGCTTATTCCTGTTTCCAGGGTCACAGGAGAGCCGGTGCCTAGCCGGCG
>JAOVVH010000033.1:8327430-8346215 GCA_028566435.1 Scorpiodoras heckelii | reverse complement strand
TCTAGGGTTGATCCTGCCTTGCGCCCTATGCCGCCGGCTAGGCACCGGCTCTCCCGTGACCCTGGAAACAGGAATAAACGGTTAAGAAGATGAATGAATGAATGAAAGTTTTGCAGAAGGCTATGAGCTAAGCCCAAATGCTACATCAAGTCACAGCATGTCATAAAATTTTATTTACAACAAATTTTATTGTCCTATTTTCATTGAAGAACATTTTCTCTATCAAAGTCTTTCTCTTGAGCGTGTCTCTGCAGTGTAATACAGTACATATTTCAATTTTTAACTATAGGAAATGACTAGTTTTTTTATCTTTTGGTAAAATTATGCACATTGAATTAAACAAAACCTCATTTGCATAAATAAATGCATGTTTGACTTTTTTAAAGTCAAATGCAAAAAAATAAATGCTCGTCAGAATAGCAAATGGTAATGATTCATGTGTAGTATCTGGATATTGCTAGCTAACTAACTAATATAATTTTTTAATTATATTGTAGTTAATGACATTTCCATGAAACCTACACAGTATTGTGCAAGCACACTGGAACTTTCACTTGTATGTTAGTTTAGCTAATGAATTGACTTTTCAGTCATGTACCTAATACCTAAACAAGCAGTAACAGTGTTTTCTGCAGGCATGTCTGATTACAGGGCTGTGCTCACAGGAGCATGTCAGGATAGGTGTAAAAAGCGCTCATTAAGTGATAACATAATATATGATAAAAAAAGAAAGCCTCATTTCATATGACAACCCATTTTTTTGCCTTGTACAATGCTTACAAACAGAGTTTTGAGGCAAACAGCAAGTATAAACAAAGATTTTGCTTATCCAGCATGGCTTTTAAACAGTTAGACCATTATTGATATACACTATAGTTTGGTCCTGAAAACAGCTCAAGTTAATTTAGGTTGTAAAAGACAGCCCCATACTTTTTTGTAACCTATATGTAACATCCGAGGTTACTTGTCAGGTGATAAAATCTATGTTCGACTAAACCAGGGCAAATTTTCCCACAGGACAGTATCACACCAGTGGGCTATATTGGGACTGAAATTACCCTTGAAGATTAAAACACCACTTGTTATTGCTTAGAGCCACGGTGCAAGGTTAGAGCTGGATACATAAGGCTGACAAGCATAGCTTTAATTCTTTCTCTTTTGCACACACACTTGCATGATAGTCCATTCAGGGCTACCAAAACATCTGGGATGCCTGTCAATCATGCAAGTGAGTAATTACATTGACAAACAGAAGACCTATTAATATAATTTCCCATATATAATTGCAATACTGCAATGCAACATTCAATAAGCCAATTACATTTGGTTATGCAACACAAGATTCAAGATTCAAAATTCAAGATTAAAGAATGACACTATTACCCAGGATTTTATATAAATGTCAATCTTCGACATATATCAGACCTTTCCCCATTCTGCTTACATAAGAACATATAAATGAGCATGTCAGTGCATTCATTTTGCAGAGGTCTATCCAGCCTTACAATAGGTCAAGTGGCAGATGTAGAATTCCTTATAGATGTAGAAATAAGTTTGTACAACTTTCGACTTTCAACTTTCAACTTTTTTTTCTCTCAGGAAACTTCTTATGGACCATAGTTCAGTCAGCACAGAGAGAATGAGTAAAAACATATCTATCTAGAGGTTGGACTTAGTCAGATTTAAGAGACAGTAATAAATAAGGGTGCTTCTTTCCTTCCTGTTTGTTTTGTCTGAACAAATAACAAGGGATTGTACAATATAATCACAAATTCTCAAAGAAATTTGACAGATTTTTTTCAAAAGACAGCTATCAGTAATTACAGTGAATATCATTCCTGACAATACTGAGCACATAGACAATAAAATTTCCTTCCTGCGAGAAGTCATTTTGCAGTCAAAATATTATGCAATCATCAATAGTTTAAACATCAATATTTTTTAAAGTCAGTAACCTTTTTACAGTGATCTCAACTACATAACTACATTTTGCTGTAAAAACAATAACCCCAGGATTAAACCATCCACACCACAAAGGTCATATTGATGTGATAAAGAGGGGAGAAATATAACATCTTCTAATACTACTTCTACTACTAAAAAACAAAGTAAATGGGTTGTCTTACATTTTTAAGTTCATTAAAATTAAAATATTAAGCTGACATAAGCTGTAGATAATTTAAATGAATATGTTCATTTTAATGATTTAAAAGAATTTAAGGCAACAAGCTTAGTTAAATCAACAAATCATTTTTTACAGTGCTGTTTCATATGAAAGATTGGCGCAGTAGGTTCTTTAAGTAGAAGAGAGGTCAGAGTGTTCAGGCTGCTGATCGATACCTCTATAATGATTAGAGTCCCTCTCTGACTGGCATCTAGAGGCAATCAGCACCATCTGGCAGATGTTCAGCATGTGAGGAACAATTATAATACCTTTCTTCTCCCATTTTCCACTGCCGTCTTTAGCTACAAAAGGTGCTGAGTGAAACACTGAGGGTGGACCACTGCTGATCACTCAGAAAGCCTTCCAGTGAGGAAATCTGGCATTTATCTCAAAATAGTATGGATAAAACAGTTTGGCCGGTAGTTCTGAACTCCTACCATTGATCGATGAGCAATTCTGTGCCTTAGTCTTGTATTTTCTGAGCTATTTTCGCAGCAAAGATGGCTGGATATCTAATGTGGGAGAAAGTGTAGTCTATTCCTGTTATCTTTCTCTATAGTCTTGCTGCTGTATCTGTCTGGGTGCTGCTGTGGTCTTGCAGTTGTCTGTTTGCTGTTGGCATAGCTTTATCGGCACGGAAGCCTCTGAGGACCTTGCTTATCTCTCCCAGAGCAGTGAAAAAAGCAGGAGAAATTACAGTCGTCCATCATACCAATTCCTGTGCAGTTTAGTGTCTGGAATCAGCACGAAAAAAAGCCCCTGAAAATACTTCTTTGTGCCGATCAAATGGACAGGAAGGGGGTTAAGAATCAGGGGATCCTTAAAGAAATCCATCAGGCAATTAGAGAGCAATATCATGCTTTTTGTCCATTTAATTAAAAGCAATTTATTCAGTGAATTCCTCATTCAGTTCACACAAATCGCTTTGCCCAATGGAGCAGTTTCAAAATTTAGCAAATTTTTTAAATGTTCATTAAAGAAAAAATAAGAAATAATGCAATTATTGTGCTTGCCTGAGATGGAACCAAAATGAAAAAGGGACAGAAACAGAATTTTGTAAATGTGTGGGTCCATAAGGCTTTTCTCTTGCACCATATGGGAGCTTATATTTTAAATAGCAAGTGTATATACAGAGATATCCAACTAATGTGTCTTATGATGTACTAGACTGTAGCTACTAAAAATACTGCTATAGATAGATCAGGGTGGTCAGACTCCAGTCAGCTCAGTGAGCACACAATATTAATAAAATATAAAACACAATCGGACAGCATGCCTCACAGCTCCTAGGTTCCATGATCTGTTTATTTTAATCAACTTTCAGAAAAGACAAATACATCATTTTTCGACATAATCTCTCTCCCTTTCAAAACACTTTGTCCATCTGTAAACAAGATTTGGTATTCCCTCATTAAAAATGTTTTAGGCTGAGCTGTGAGCCACGAATGCACCACTGTCTTCATCTCTTCATCAGATGTGAATCTTCATGGTAGGGCTTCTTTCAGGGGACCAAACATGTGATAGTCCGATGGGGTAAGATCAGGACTATAGCGAGGATGCTTTAACACCTCAAATTGAAGTTTTTAGAGAGTGTCAACAGTATGGGTAGTGGTGTACAGATGTGCATTGTCATGCAACAACACAATGCCCTTGTATAGCCTTGGATAACATTTTGTTCAAATTTTAGGCTTCAGCTCTTCAGTAAGAATCTCACTGTAACAAGCACTGTTGATTGTTGAACCTTTTTCCAGATAATGTTCCAATACTGGTCCTTGAGAATCCCAGAAATCTGTAAGCATCAATTTTCCAGCTGATGTTTGACATTTGAACTTTTTCTTGGTTGGTGATTGAGGATTTTTCCATTCCATACTCTGCCATTTACTCTCAGAAGTTTTAATATAACTGGCGTGTGGATAATTTTTGACTCTCCCTCAGATGTACTTGGTAAACGGCAGTAAATTTAACAATTTTGCAGATGATTTTATCCAAAGTAACTTACAAATGAGAGAGAAGACATTTAAGCGGTTGGAAGTGACCACTTGTTCTAAAGGACCCAAAAGTCGCAGATGAACTAGCAACCTTCCATGAAGAAGCCCTAAGCCTTAACTACTGAGCCACCACTGGTAGACTCAAGTAACACTTAATTAATCGCAAGGGGTTATGGAAGCAATTTGTGTATAAGCTTCATGAAATGAGTTGACAATCTAAGAAATATTTTGTAGCCTTATTTTTGACATCTCTTATGCCCTAAATAGTTTTTTTTATGTAGAGTTTTATGAACAGGATAAGGTAGCTGGCATTGTGCTGCAGTTTTCCCTGTAGACTGTGTTCTGGGGCATTGACTGCATCGGTACAAATTTGTCCTTAATGTAAGCGTTTCTCGCTTGACTTCCTCTCCCTATCTCAGCAGCTTCATGTGATGTTTCAGAGCTGGCCAGTGTGCTTGATCAGCAATGGGCAGGTTTGTGGAGTCATGAACAGTGAAGCAGGCTTTGTCCGACCCCAGAGGTCATGCATCTACCTCTCTAGCTGCATCCACTGCCCTTGAGAAAGAATCATTAGCCAGCTAAGTAACACAGCACCTTTTGTGTTTGAGAATAAATCAAAGTGTCAATTTGTGGTACTGAAATCTGCTTTTTCCCCCCCTCTGATGCCTTGTGCTGTCAAACAGCTTTCCAGCTGTGACTGTGAACTGGTTGTCACACACCTTGAATGTCACCTTGCTTATCAAAGCTGCACAGCGTCTATTCTTTCCCAGTGCAAATGAAGTAGAAAAATAGAATTTTCACCTGTTAACATGCTGGAAAATAATGAGCCGTGTAGAAGACATTAACTAATAAAACTCAAATGAGTTTTACATTGGTGTTCTTAGATCTGTAACCCCTCTCCCACTAATTAATTAATTAAGCATCAAAGTAAAAACTATTTTTTTGATTGATTGATTGATTGATTGATTGATTGATTGATTGATTTTGTTACTTTGCTGCTTAGCAACCTTTAAGACCTTATGTCCTTGCTGATACAGCCATCTCAGAACAATAGGACAAAATATTTCTGTATTTTATGATCTGGATCTTATTTCTCCTTTTACATCTGTCACACAAGAATAGTTGAATGCTGGATGGATATCATGCATCATATATTTTTAGTTTCTATTGCTCCCATGTTGCCTGTTATGCAACAGAAACCAGCTGGTATACTGTATTTTATAATCATATAATACCGTGGAATATTTTGGTGGAATCTTAGCTGTGTTTAAGAACAAGATATTCATAGTTATCCACATACTACTATGTATCAATTGAAACATTATACTGTACAACCTGACCTGTAAAGCCAAGTTACTATGTCCTCTAATTGTCCCAATACTTTAAGGTGGCTATAAATAAACTTGATTTTGTGCTCTATTTGGTCTCCCAATTGTCCTCCACGCAAACTTTGAAGGCATACTTGGCTATTTGGTAGACAAGGTTCCCATGGAGACATATTGTGCTTGATTGAAAGCACTGATGGATGGCAATCTCGTGAACTTTCTTCATCACCTCTTTCAGTCAACCTCCCTTCACATCATCACTGTTTAATTCCTTCACAAAAGGCAGCACAAGGGCTTTTGTAAAGAATGTGGAAGAGTGGAGTGAAATAATGTGTACGGATTCATATCTGCCGTGAACACACAGGAAATCATAGCAGTTACCTGTTCGTTCAAATCAGCCTCTTTTTACATGTGATTCTTTTTTGTTTGGCTTTTTCCTCCTGATTTTTCTCACCTAATTTAGTGTTGGCCAATTCCCACCCATCAGGCTTATTGTCCCTATCGCATGACAGCTGCCACATGACAGGAAGGGTGAGGGCTATTATGTGTTTTCTCCAAGGCACATGAAGCCAGTGACTGCATCTTTTTGAACTGCTGCTTATGCACTGTCAGGGGGCAGAGTAACACACTCGGAAAAAAGTCCACTGCGCTCACAGATGCCCTTGATTGGCAAGTGTCACTTGTAATTGCTAGGGTGAGGATCACAGACAAAATAATGCACCCCTCTCTACCTGTGAGCATGGCCAAGTTTGCTGTCTTGGACTTTCGGCCACGGATGGCTGTGGCATTATAAAGGCTTATTTTGTGGTTCCTCACAGATAGAGCATACAATACGGGTTCACTAGTTTATTTAAACAGATTTGCCATGACTGCTTATTAATTTATAAATGAAGTCTGGCAGCTCTGGTGTGGCCTTGTGGTCATAAAAAAGCAAATTCGAAAGAGTGGCAAGAATGTGAAAAATATAAAAGAAATGATAACAAACACAATGATATCTAGCATAAGAATAGTGAAAATCATAATACAATGATGTAAACCAGGTGATGAGAGTCAAATTAAATAGAATTTCTAAACTGTTTAACTGTGTTATACAGGTATATGCCAAGCCACAAGGTGTTGTAATGGATAGCATAGTAACTTCTTTTAATTCTGAGCACAGGTTATTATCTGTGCAAAGTTTTTCAGCATGCTATCTGTCTGACCATGTAAGTTTTTTCCAGTTTCTTCACACCTCTCAAAAACTTGATGATGATGGATTAGCTGGTGTTAATTACCCTTGGTATGAGTGTGCCTGGATGGTAACATGTGATGTTCTGGTTCCAGGCTGTATTTTTGACATGCACCCAGTGTTCCCAGGATAGGCATTGAATCAATTATATCTGTTTTCTGAGCTGAAAATGTCCCCAAAAGGTAAGTATGTATGTTTTAATTTATTAGTGAGTGTATGTGTCTGTACATTTAAGTTAGACAGAACCACACAACTAGCCGTATGATCAGTGTTAGCTGGTCAGTATATGGTGCTGGGCCCCCTCTTCGAGTTATCTAGAGAAGAAAGGCTGCTTAAAAGTGTTAAACATATGTTTGCATTTTTGGCACTTGGCAGACACCCTTATCCAGAGTGACTTACATTTATCTCTTACACAACTAAGCAATTGAGGGTTAAGGGCCTTGCTCAAAGACCCAACTGTGGCAGCTTAATGGTGCTGGGTTTTGAACTCCGATGAGTAGTCTAATGTCTTAAACACTGATCTACCACTGCCACAGTTAATTACATATTCCACATAATTATGAAATAAAATTGATTTAGTCATACTATTCACCTGGCAGTCAGGTAGGTGACCTGAATCTGCTCTCTAAATGGTTGCTTCAGACACGCCCACTTTTATTAGAAGCATGTCAGTATTGCTTTTGGTTTTTTTGTTCTCATGTGATTGGACTATTCTTGACAATTTGTTAGTCAGCTTGATAGCTTCAGGTTGGAGTAGCATTTCTTCTAAATGAAAGAAAATTCAGTAAAAAAAAAAACCCTTTCACAAGGTTTTCAACTAATGGAAAAAAGGATAAAGGAGATTGGGGCAGTTCGACCTGATTTACCAATCGAGCAGCAGGCAAGTGTTGAGGAACCAGCTTATGTCAGAAACGAGCTTACATCAGCATCACTTCTGATGATAAAGTTTTATGTAATGTTCCATTCCTTGCACACTGTTACACTATATATAAAGGACACTTAGAATACTTTCTTCAGGTTATTGAAGCCAAAAACATATCAAAGAGCATTTTAAACAAAAGAATCCCAGAGTGTATTGTAGACCTCAGTCTAGTCTTCAGAAAGATGCAACATTCAAACTAAGCCAGAGCCCACCTGGATTAAAATCCTAACCTTCTCATGCCCCACCTTCTTGTAGTTCATTGATGGAAAGAGAACGCCTTTTGCTGAGCTTGGTAACAGGCTTTTTTAGTCTACAAAAAAGCTAATATAGGGGCAAACAGAAATGGATTTAAAATGAGCTGTCAAGATGAGGCCATTTGAGCAGTAGGCTGTTATTAGACAGAATTGGATGTGATTAAAAAATAAAGAATGGAGCTCCTCTTTTCTTCTTTGTCACAAATGCTCACTTGAAGCTGAAACTATTGACATTTGATCTGACATTCTCTATTTCTTTTCTTACACTTATTTCAATTTTCTCGGAACCGTAATGTGCCTCCATTTGTCACTCTCATTTTGTAAGGGTCAAGCAAAAATAGTGGCTTTTTGTGGCTGTTCACAGAGGTACTATAGATAAATCATGTTCTTGTTTTGTGCAATCAATCAGCTATTATTTATTAACCATTGTATTCCACATATGACAGCAGGCAAGGACATCAGATAAACTGAGATTTATAAAAATAAAAATCTGTGAATTCAAAAAAAAGTGAGTGAGTCAAAGAAAGTGTTTCAAGGAAGCAGCATTTTGGAAACAAAAAAAAAATCGCTGTAAATTCTATACTTCTGCACAAAAACTGTAATACTTACACAGCTTGTTATTTTTAATGTTGCTCCTGAATACTGAAGACAAATGTTCCATATCTGACTGCCCTGGTCTCCTTCAGACATGCCAGTTAATTCCAGACATGCTGATGCCAGTGTCTGTAGACTTTATGAATCGTTATGCATTACCAAGAAACTGTTTTCTATGCAATGTGAGTGTTAAAGTACTGGTGGAAAATTTGCTCCATATGGTTTATAGTAAAAAAGTGTACTTGATAATTATCAAGGATAAGGGGTGATGACAGCTCCAGAATTTCATGCATTGTACCTTTTCAGACTTATGCTGTGCAGTGTTCTGTCATTCTCATGTTCTCCAGAACTAGCTGTTATTATACACTTCAAACACTTGAAAATAACCTATTTGAACTTCTTATTTGTGTGGTTTTAAAGTTCTACTATAGCATATAAGATTAGTACTCAATAAAAGATAAAAAGATTTTTCCATTTTCTCTACAGTAGCAAAAGCAGATTTCTATGTATCAGCCAACTCCCAGTGTTGACCTGGCACTGACATTTTAGCTAGTAAGCTACATAGTGTTAGAGGTCTGATAGCTGAGCGGTTTAGTGGTCTGATGTTAATGTGCAGTTTGGCACTCTGGTGCAGTGAGTAGCATTGCTGCCTCACAACTCCATTGTTCCCAGTTCGATCCTGAATTTGAGTCACTCTCTGTGTTACTTTCTGCTTCCTAAGACCTGACTAATCTGAGGGTCTAACAGCTCTGATTTCATGCATTCAACCAACTCTCTACATGAATGTACTTTTTCATCCTTATTCAAGACCTAACTAAACTCTTACCTATCCTGACACCTCTACTTCTAAGATTTTTATTTTGAAATGTAAAGCATGTGGGAAATGTGTTACATAAGCATGAGAAATCATTATTGCTGGGCAGTTCCATAACTTGACATGCCATATTGAAAAGATCATTAGGCAAATACCCAAGCAATGAGACGTGTATTTACTATTTTATTAAATATTGTCTTTAATCCTTTGCTTAAAGATATAAATAATTATTTGCAGTTTATTAGGAGCAAAATTCTACAGTCAAATAGAAGTCCCACTAGTGACAAATGCTTACACTTACAAATGATAGTTAAATGAAAAATGGACAAGTGTAAGGATCTGAGTGAATTTGAGAAGGGCAAAATTATGATGGATAGATGACTGGGTCAGAACATCTGTAAAATGACATGGGGTCTTGTGGGTTGTTCCTGGCGATGTAGTGATTAATACCTACCAAAAGTGATCAAAGGAAGGACAACCTGTGAACTGATAACAGTCTCATGGGCGCCCAAGGCTTGTTGATGAGCCTAGGGAGTGAAGGCTAGCCCATCTGTAAAGATCCTACAGAAGAGCTAATGTAGCACAGATTGCTGAATAAGTTCATGCTGTTTATGATAGAAAGGTGTCAGAACACACAGTGTACCACAGCTTGCTGCATATGGAGCTGTGTAATTGCAAACCAGTCACAGTGCCCGTGCTGACCTCTGTACACCACTGAGAGCACCTACATTGGGCAAGTGAGCATCAGAACTGGACCATGGAGCAATGGAAAAATGTGGCCTGGTCTGATGACTCACATTTTCTTTAATATCATGTGATTGGTTGTTTGTATGTGCATCGCTTACCTGGGGAAGAGATGGCACCAGGCTGCACTATGGGAAGAAAGCAAGCCAGCAGAGCCAGTGTGATGCTCTGAGCAATGTTCTGCTGGAAACTTTGGGTCCTGGCATTCATGAGAATATTACTTTGACACATACAACCTACCTAAACATTGTATCAGACCAATTACACCCTTTCATGGCATCAGTATTCCCTAATGGCAATAGCCTCTTCCAGGAGGATGATGCACCCTGATGGATTTCATACCTCAATGGTTAGAGCTGTTTTGGCTGCACAAGTGGGACCTACACAATATTAGGCAGGTTGTTTTTATGTTATGACTGATCGCTGTATGTGTGTGTCTCTCTGTGTGTGTATGTAGTATCTGTATATTGGTTGTTTGACAAAATTCAAATTATTATTGTAAGAAAATGGAATTATTATTATGGAGATGTTAGTGTATCGATCCCTGTCTGTTTGAGAAATGCTCAGTATGGATCATACATTTGGAAATGGGATTTATATGTGGAAGTAGCTAGATTGTTTGCAATATTATTGCTTTATCAGTCTTAAAATGGTAGGCACAAGACCTTTAATAACATGGCACCAGTGCTTTGACATTTATGGATAATACAGGTAAAAGTAACCGAGCTTTTGCAACTATATAATTTACTTTATGCTTAAGTTGTACATCTGTATTAATCTAAAATTATATAAACCTGGTTAATTTACAAAATAAATATTGCTTGTAATATGAGCCAAAAATGAGCCAAAAATATTAGACTGGTCATTTATTTATTGAGGAAAATGATCCAGTATCAAATCTGTGTGTGGCAAAAGTATGTGAACCTTTAGGATTAGTAGATAATTTAAGGGGGAAATTAGAGTCAGCTTCCACACACGTTTGTGGAAGTGTATAATGGCATGAACAAAGAAGATTTCTGAGGACCTCAGAAGAAGACATGTTTATGATAGTCAGGCTGAAAAAGGGTACAAAACCATCTCTAAAGAGTTTGGACTCCACCAATCCACAGTCAGACAGACTGGGTACAAATAGAGGAAATTCAAGACCATGATTACCCTCCCCAGGAGAGGTCAACCAACAAAGATCACACCAAGATCAAGGTGTTTAATAGTCCGCGAGGTAACAAAGGAAACCAAGGTGATTTCTAAGCAACTAAGGCCCTGCTAACATTGGCTAATATTAATGTTCATGAGTCCACCGTCAGGAGAACATTGAACAACAATAGTGTGCATGGAAGGATTGCAAGGAGAAACCCACTGCTCTCCAAAAAGAACATTGCTGCCCATCTGCAGTTTGCTAAAGATTACATGGACAAACCAGAAGGCTACTGGAACAATGTCTTGTGGATGGATGAGATGAAAACACTGCAGTCTAGCATAAAAACCTCATCCCATCTGTGAAACATGGTGGTGGTAGTATCAGGGTTTGGGCTTGTTTTGCTGCATCTGGGCAAGGACGGCTTGCCAGCATTGATGGAACAATGAATTCCAGCAATGTCAGGACATCTGGTAAAAAAAGAACTCTGCTCAGGTCAAAAATGTCAGGACATCTGTTTGTGAGCTGAATCTCAAGAGAACGTAGGTCATGCAGCAAGACAATGACTCTAAATACACAAGTCATTCTACCAAAGAATGGTTAAAGAAGAATAAAGTTAAAGTTTTGGAATGGCCAAGTCAAAGTCCTGACCTCAATCCAGTAGAAATGTTGTGGAAGGACCTGAAGCAAGCAGTTCATAGGAGGAAACCCACCAACATAACAGAGTTGCAGCTGTTTTGTACAAAGGAATGGGCTAAAATTCCTCTGAGCCTATGGGAAGGACTAATCAACAATTACCAGAAATGTTTAGATGCAGTTATTGCTGTACAAAGGTGTCACACCAGATACTCAATGCAAAGGTTCAGATACTTTGGATCATTTTCCTCAATAAATAAATGACCAAGCTTAATATTTTTGTCTCATTTGTTTGATTTGGTTCTCTTTATCTACTTTCAGGAATTGTGTGAGTTTGAGGTTTTCTCAGACTTGTGTCTGAGGTTTTAGGTGAAATCTATGCAGAAATACAGAAAAGTCCAAAGGCCACACAAACATTTAAGCACCATTGTACATTTTTTAAGTAGATCCATTGGATCTTCTTTTTTAATTACAGTGTTTGTCTCTCTTTTTAAGCGAAATTCTCACTCATTGTTCTCTTGTGGCAGTTCAGTGAGAGATCAAAAATTGTCATTTTCTGAGTGTTGCCTGCACTTGTTTCTAGTGATAATCATGCTGGGAGATGGAATGCACCAACAATTAATTAACTACTTGCTTGCTTTTTTTTTTTTTTTTTTTTTTTTTTTTTTTTTTTGGAAAATACTATTATTTCTAAAAGAAGCCTATATAAGAATAACTTTTGTTAGCACATAAATAAGTACTTTGTCCAAGTGTTTGAGTCTAAATTGTATGAAATGTTTGTTTATGTAACAGAGTAAATCTGAAGCTAATATAGTAAAACTTATAAGGCCATTTATTTGGTACCATATATTCCATTTATGCAACTTTTGTCCTAGCATTTCCACCACATGTCCTAAAGCCTGGACAAAGCATTGCTGAAAATTAGCATGTACTTGTGTCTGTGCTCACCTGGGTGAACCAAAAACTGGCATGAAAGAGTGCACAGCATTAACTCGCATTTGTCCTGATCTTATTCCCACCCTCAGTTCATTGCTGTTCACATGGTAACAGTGTGACGTGGCTTGAATTTTGTTTTGATCGTATTCTCTATCCTTGTTTGGTGATTAGCTTAAAATCGTCACCGTTTTCATCCGTCTCTAGTATAACACTGCTGCATTTGGTTGTGGTTGTGAAGTCTTGCAAAAGCTTGGATTGTCGACTATGGTGAAGCTTTAAAAAATTACATTTAAGAGAATGTATCCTTCACTTGTGTTTGTGGTGACGTTCTCTGACCACTCTGGTTTGAACATCGGGGTTGCATGACAATTCATGACTAGTTACCCCAAAAAACAGCTGACTACTTGTCTGTCATGGTTAAAGCAAAAACTGATTCAGGATATTGCCACTTTTAGACAATTTTACTAGTACTGTACTTAACACCAAACAACAGAGAACATATAAAAATTCAGTGCAAGAAAACTGCATAATAAAATGTCATATTACATTATTTAAGGATGTCCATGTCATTAAAATGTACTCATGTGATCGATATGGTGGTTCAGCTTAAATCCGCATACATATGCTCATCATCAAATGTACACCCCCTCCTCCCCGCCCCTCTGATAATAGCTACCTGCCCAGCCACCGGATGAACGATGCTTTATCTATAGCAGTGTCTAGGAGGTTTTAACACCATGTTCAACTCTGTGTTCAGTCGTGTGTCTGAAAACAAGTCTGGATCATCTTCTGTCAGCTGGCAAGCAATGTTCATCAGACTATAATCTAGGTGAGAGAGATAAACAATCTGAATAGTATTGTGCAACCCTCTGACTGAATTGCACTTTCAAACTATGCTGGTCACAATGGAATTCACTCTGCCACAGTGCAAGGGCTTTATTTCATTTTTTGCTACAATGATAATTGTTGGGGGTGGGTGGGAGTCTCACATGCACCTTTCCACTTACAAAATGACAGGAAAGTGATTACTTTCCATTAACATCTTAGTCACACTCTTACTCAAGGTACAACTGGCTTCATCTAGTCGGAAATATTTTCAGACTAACAAATTATATTTAGACCATCTACCTTGCTGTTTTTTCAACCTGTTAGCTGACCAGCTGACAGCTCCCCACAATGATGACTAGTAAATATATGTCAATTAGTCGACTAGTCTATGCAATCCCTATTTGACTGTCTGTCTGACTTCATCCTCATCTTCTTTTCTCCCGAATGCCTCCAGCTTCAGCCGCATGGCACACAGGGAACCCTCCCAAAACAGAAGGCAAGAAACGTCCATCCAATTTAACTCTCATTTTCTGCTTCATTTCCTCCCTTTTGCCATTATTTCCTGCTCTTCCCATAGTCTCCATTTCCCCAGACATCTGTCTGACCCCTGTGATCGCACACACTTCACCCATCAAGGCAGGAGCTGAGGCAGACGTCCAGCTGGTTCAACATGGGTGATATGTGAGCTGTTAGGTCTAAGAAGAGGTGGCCAGGCTGCAGCAGCTGTCATTCTCTCATTCTATCCCTTTTCCTGATACAACAGAAGCACAGAAGCAAAGTGCCAAGAAAAAAAAAAAAAAAAAAAAAGAACAGGGAGACAGACAGGCCAAGATACAGGATGATATCAGTAGGATATGAGCTGCCTGCAAGAGGTTAGGTGAGTCTCTCTCTCTCTCTCTCTCTCTCTCTCTCTCTCTCTCTCTCTCTCTCTCTCTCTCTCTCTCGCTCTCTTTTTCTCAATTCACAGTATGACAGCTACACTCGATATAATACTGCATCACTGTTGTCTGCTTCACAACTCTTAATAACATATACAGTACCAATAGCAATCTATTCAGTTATTTCTTTCATAGAAACTGCCACAATATTTAAAAAAAAAAGAGTGGTTCTTCTATTTTCTCTGATCTTCACAAAAGCCATGTAAAAAAAAGGCTACCCTGTTTTTATTGTATATTGTAAGTCATATGCTACATTAAAAAAATACAAAAAATCTACATTTCATTTTAATTTTTAAAATTTCATGTAACAATAAAATTATGTGTGCATACTGTTATCAAATTGTAAAATCAAAATTTAAAGGTGGTGGTGAATTCTTAGCTATAAAGAAAAATCTACTATCTGATCCACTTCATTTCTTCATCTTCAGTACTCAGTTTATCCTGGTCAGGGTTTCGGTGGATCCAGAGTATATCCCAGAAACACTGCAAGTGGGGCAGAAATACACCCTGGATATGAGTGCAGTCCATTGCAGGGCACTATACACACCCACTGGCATGTTTTTGGTAGGTGTTCAGAAACAAGCAAAGAAACTCCATACAGACAGTAACCTGAGCTCAGGATTAAACTGCGCTGTCCTTAACAGCCTAATTACAAGCCTATTGCCAGTTAACAGCCTAATCAGAAATGTGTTTGCTTGGCCTTTTCAAAAGGTTGAAAAGAAAAAAGAAAATGAAGCATGATTGGTGTTATTTACACATTTTATTAATATTATTTACATTGTACACTGAAGTACCAGAAAGTACCAGAAGTACCTATGCACGTCATTGGTTGCATCTGTCAGTGCGTATGTAAAGCGATAGACATCTATGGAAGGTTCTATAGCTGTTTCTTATCATGATTTAGCAATTTTCAATGTGGTTTAATAGTTGGAGCTCATGAGATGGGTCATAGCGTTTCAAAGGTAGAAGCAAAGTTTGGATTTTCACATTTGAGCATTTCAAGGGTGTACCGTGACTACAAGAATTCTTGAAAAACCTCGAACTTATGACAGCAGTGTGACAGTGTTGGCTGGCAAGAATTGTTTCACGTGATAGGTGTGTAACACTGCCTCAATTAACATTGGAATTCAATGCTGGGTTCCTCAACAAACATCAGCGTGAGGACTGTGCAACGTTCTCTCCAAAATCCCATGGGGGACCTACCAAGCATTAACTGTTATACCAGTTTTTTTGGTACTTCATTGTATGGCCAAAGGTTTGTGGACACCTGACCATTACTCCCATATGTGGGTTGCCAGAACGTTGGAAGCAGACAATTGTTTGGAATGTATTTGCATGCAGTACCATGAAAATTTTCCCTTCACTGGAACTAGAGGCGCCAAACCTGTTTCATCATGTCAATACTCCTGTGTACAATGCAAAGTCCAGAAAACATGGTTTGCCAAGATTGACCTCACTAATAGTCTGATACGGCTGTTACGGAGGCTGTTCCGGCAGCAAAGGTGGTACCTATTCCATGTTAATAATCATGGTTTTGGAGTTGGACACATAGGTTTTGGACACATAGTCCAGTGTCCACCTACTTAATAGTGTAAATAATCACACTGATCATATCTTGTTGGTTTGGCATGAAGAATCCCAATATGTCCAAGCTAAGTTGGTGTTTAAATGTCAAACATGGAGATACAAAATAACATCCAAACGAAGTGATAACATTAATCAGTAACATTATTTTTTGTAACAATTGGAATGACAATTATCCCTTGAATAAAGTGTATAGCACATCTCACGGGGTTCTCAGATCAATTCTGAGCATGGGTTACTGTCACTATCCAAAAACATGCAATTAGGGAGATTGGCTAAGATTTCCTGTAGTGAAAGGTAATTGGATTGACCCAGGTGTAAATAAGTGACCATGACTTACCAGAGCATAGCTATGGCAATGTCTCAATTTTAATTGGGACATTTTCTGTGTACAGTATTCTGACTGTTCTGGAGGTGACATCTATGGTTTATGGGAGACATCAGTTAAAACTTCTTCAGGTAAAACAGAAATAAAATGTACCTGATGGAAAGCTGTTTCACACTGACTTTATATTAGTGAACTTTGAACTCAGGAATGAGCCAACAGAAAAACAAGAAACTGGGAATGTGTTCTTTTGGTCGTTAACAAAAAAGACATGCTATTTATCATTAAATTGCATATTATTATGTTTCACCAGATTTTTGGCTTGAAGTTTTTTTTTTCTTCTGATTGGCGCAAATCTGGGAAAAATAAGCCTAAACAAATTAGCTAATTAACATGGCTCCTACAATCTCTGCAAAAGCACACTCACAAGAACCAACACACTGAGCAGTTAGTTTACATGCTGCCAAAAATGATCTGGATGGATCTGACTGAGAGAAAATGCAATGCCTTAACTGTATGCAAAAATGTAGAATCAGGAAAGTTGGGAAAATGTCTGTTTTGCATTTCTGCATTAACAGGCATCTTATATAATAAAAAAGGGGCAGAAAGCTTGTTTGACAAATAAGTCAGAAAATATCTTTTACAAAATTGTATATAGTTTATTATGTCCAACACGATATACAGATATGCACTTACTGTACATTAGTGTTGTAATAATTGTATAAATTCAGTTTGTATTGTATAAATTCAGTTTGTATTTCTTATAAATCCAAACATTTCTGCAAATTATAGTTGAATATGAGGTTAACCCATACATGTTTTACCAATTATGCGTTATTTAGCACAGAGTCAGCCTGAACATTTTGTGACAAAATTCTAGCTTTTCTGCTAAGATTTTCTTGATGTTGGCATCTCTGCTGTCCATGAACCATAATGTCCTGGTATTTATCTGGCATGAATTATGGAGCTACCTGTTGGAGTTCATTTTTCAGGCTGTAAAAGATGATGAAAACCTTAAAAATTTCTGCATGCAGTTCTTGCATTTCAAATTCCAAAAAATGAATAAGTCTGAGGTCTGGTTCTGACAAAACTGGTGAGAATTTGGACTTCGTTTCATCTGTGTCCTTTTTACAGGTCATGGAAAAGTTCTGCTCAGGTCATATATAAATTATAGGAGAAGGCAAAATGGAATTATCATGTAATTATGTGTTGCTGTTTAGTATTTCGTTAAATGGAGTCAAATTGCCCCATTACACTGTGTAAAAAAATACTTATGGGCTTATGATGTATTTCATGCCACACTACACCTGCTTTTTTAATGACCTGATGTGACCAGTGTGAGTACAAACACCACCTACAGCTTTCATACCTGCAGTATGTTTATATGTGTGTTTTATTTCAAGATTTCGCTCATGTTATTGGTTTTCCAGCTCTCTCACTGGGAGATCAGAGTGTAAATAATGCATTATGGTGTGGATGCTATTGCCTAAAGCTTTGTGGTATTGGTGTGCCAATTAAATGAATTACAGTCCATTTTTAACATACTGAATAAAGGAAGCACAGTCATGGATAAATTTACTGCTCCAAAATTAGACATTAACATGCTAGTAATTTTGAATAAAGGATTTAATGTGCTTTGGCATTGATTCTACAAGTATCTGGAACTCTACTGGAGGGATGGACCACAATTCTTCCAAAAGATATTCCCTTATTTGGTGGTTGGGTGAGTTGAGATCTAGTTACTGCAAAGGCCATAGCATAATCCAAGGCCATATAACATTATTTTCACACTCATCAAACCATTCAGTGAGCTCTTGTGCCCTATGGATGATGGCATTTTCATCAGAACAGATGACTTCACTTACACCGATCACACGTAACCTTATGACCACCTCCTTTTCCTACACTCATTGTCCATTTTCTCAGTTCCACTTAAGATATAGCTGCACTTTGTAGTCCTACAATTACAGACTGTAGTCCATCTGTTTCTCGATCAGATACTATTTGGGAGGTGGATCATTCTCAGCGCTGCAGTGACACTGACGTGGTGGTGGTTTGTTAGTGTGTGTTGTGCTCGTATGAGTGGATCAGACACAACAGTGCTGCTGAAGTTTTTAAACAATGTTTTCACTTACTGTGCACACTATGAGACACATCCACCATATTGCTCCACCCTGTAGTTGTAAAGTCAGAGACAGTAGCTCATCTGTTGTCGCACAGTTTGTGTTAGTCATCCTCTAATCCTTCATCAGTGCTTCCTTACAGGATGCTGGTGAATAGACATTTTTGGTTAGTGGACTATTTTCAGTCCAGCAGTGACAATGAGGTGTTTAAAAACTCCAGCAGCACTGCTGTGTCTGATCCACTCAC
>JAOVVH010000033.1:8275681-8292854 GCA_028566435.1 Scorpiodoras heckelii | reverse complement strand
GGTCTAGATAATTAGGTAATTTGTAAAGCTGCTTTGAGACAATGCTCCATTGTAAAACGCGCTATAGAAATAAATTTGACTTTGACTTTGACTTTGACATTGGTATATTATTAGTAAACTTACCATATATTTTATATTTTTTTTCCACACAAGACTGTAAGCACAGCTATCATTGTATACAAATGCATTCTTTTTGTTGTTCAACATTCTGAACAACCTGCTTACACAAAAAAGCAATAAAAACTAATAAAAAATTCTATAATTTCATGGATTTCATATTAAAGAAAACTGTCTACAATCAGTTACCGATCCTTGCCCTAACTTTAACCATTTGCAACTATGAACTGCCTTGTGCAATTTGTAAGCCATATTGTTTTACAGCAATTTCACCACGGGCGTTGCTGCTATTGAATCTGAAGGGAAAGTGTCTCCTTCACATTTCATAATTATTCGTTTGGACACCCCCCCCCCCCCCAATTTAACATAAAATATTAGTTCATCCAGCACTGTTTCTGTTGCTTCGTGAAAGAATCCATTCCACTTGATCAATAGGAGAAAACACATACCACTGAAAGTCCACTCTGGGTTTTCCGGGTTTCTTACAACAACTCGCCACATGCAAGTGAAGTGAACGGTCAGTGCAGTCAGTGCATAGACAGTAAAGGTGCAGGCTGCTCGAAACTGGAGGAGGTAACGTCAGCCTCATTGACATCTCACAATGTCCAGCTTTGCTAAAACCTTATTCTTTTGTTATATGCCCTCAAAATTAACCCTAGGCCACGTTAAATGAATGTTCAACTAAACAATGAAATATTAGGAGTAAGCTTTGTCTTATTTACTTTAAGTAAAAGTAGGGTATTCGTGGTTGATGATCAATTGTTTGCAATATTTGCTCCATTCCCAGACACAACGGACATAAGGAAATTCTTTACAATGAAGCGGAAAGTAAGTCAAAATTTCCTCACGTTGCAAGTTTTTTTTCCCCAATGGAAATGTTAGTGCAGTTAGCTGGCTAGTCAATGTTAGGATATCTATCAGCTAGCTTAATGTTAGCTATCATTTCATCCAAATTCAATTATGACATAAAAAAAACCTATCATTGATTTTCAACAGTACAATATTGTAATGCCAAGAATGAGGCCAAGTCCACTCTGATGATATTTATTGATTCCTTGCTGTGATTTGAAATTGCAGTGAGTGATTTAGGCTACTAGCATCATGATTATAGATTATCAGCAAGCATGAAATAATCACATCAGAAAAGTTTATTGGGAGTTCAGTATTTTTATCAGCAAGTATAAAATGATTGCATCCAAAAATGTTTTTGGGAGTTTAGTATTTTCTGCATAAAACAGTCCTTGGTTCATTGTCTGACAAATTAAATTTTTAAAATTCAGATGATGAGAAGACCATTGTAAACAAGAGCGAATATGTCATTTCTTATTTGTGATTTCCTGCTAATTTCTTGACTTTTTAAAGCTCACTTATTTCAGTTGTTGATAGAAAAAAAAACAATGCTTAAAATTAGGTGTTTGCTCCTGAGTGGCACAACGGCAAAGTGTTCACCCTATCATCCAGAGATCGCTAGTTGCAGTCCAGGTGATACCCATAACCGGGAGCTCAGAGAGCAAAATTGGACGTGCGCTCAGGGTGGGAGGGGCAGCATACGCTCTCCCCCATGTCAATCAGAGTGACACTGTCCAATCATGGGCGTCTGTGAGCTTATGCATACAGAAGGTGGGCGGGAGTGCTTTCCTCCGAGTGTGTTACGCCGCTCCCAGAAGTTGCATGAGCAGCAGCTCGAAAAAGAGGCAGCAATTGACATCACGCGTTTCGGCGGAAGCATGTAATTGCCTCGCCCTGCCTGACTGGCAGCTCATCGTGTGACATGGGAGAAATACCGATGGGTTGAAATTGGATATGACTAAATTGGGTGGGGAATCAAAAAATCAAAAAAAATCTAAAATTTGGTGTTTAACAACCTGTTAAAAATACAGCAGAATGCAGGAAATGGCATCTAATTCATTAAAATTTTTCTGGGGGAGGACCACCAGTGTGTCACCCCACATTAAAAATGCTTCTGACACCCCTGAATCTCATACTACTATAGTCCTCACATAACTGGATAGGATCAAAAGAGCTGCTCAAGTTTTGATCTCTCTTTTCACAAGAAGATTTAATCCCAGCATATCCCTGGATATTGCTCTTACCCTGTGTTCTGAAAGTCCCCACAAAGTATCTTAACCTGCTCCTATTTGACTCATTGGTTTGTACTTCTTGATTCTTTTATCCCTGACTGAAAGGCTTTAGGAAAGAACTTGGGTTAAATGGTGCATACTTTGTGCCAAGCACTGAACAGCACAATAAGCCACTCAGTCACTCTGACACTATCTGAACCATGGAAGCTCCATTTGCTAAGAGGGGCTTTAAAACTCAAGTGTCCTAAGTAAATAGAGGGGGAAAAAACAGAACTGGTGTGCAGTATGTGTAATGCAAGTACAACCCTCTACAAACATTTCAAACATTTTATTTTAGCCATCATCTATGGTTTGTACTGGTAAAAAAAAAAAAGTCATTTGGTAGGTTCTTAGCTTCCTGAAAAAAAGAAATTCCACTTTTCTCCCTCTGTTGCGTCAGTCTCGACAGAAAGTGGTTCTCAAAATCTTGCATTTAACTGTGAAATAAATTCGACCCCACCCCCTCAGCACAGATTTATTGTATTAACATAATAGAGCTATTCGGAATATTAGACTCATCATTATAATATGAACAATAATATTCTGTCCATTTATTGGAAGCTTTTTATTCCTGAACCTTCCAATGACATTAGGCTTTAATTTACATTGTTTATAGGATACTTGTTATTGCGGTTTTGATTAAACCTATTCAATTCACATGACCAAACAAAAAGGCTAATAACTAGAAGAATAAGTATAACAATTTTGCTAATATTGAGGTGTGTTTTAGACCACTCTAAAATGTTTTTTTTTTTTTTTATAAATCAGGAACCCACTGGCTTTGCTTGAATATCCCCATAGATATACAGGCTTCTTCTATGTTTGTTCAAAAGATGTTCTACTCTCCAAGCTGTCATCTATCCAAACAGATAAAGTGGCTAGTGTATTATACGCTGACAGTTGGACAGAAATCTGCTGGGAGGAGGAAAGCAATCTCAGGTCATTTTTAAATGTCTTGCTGAAGGTCATGTTTAGCAATTCCAGTGGAGTTCCAAGCAGAGCACAAAACTCCCAAGATAAGGGCACTGGACACATAAGGCCAGTGAAAATCTCTGCTGAAGAAAGTTCTTTCTGGTCACGGCTCACCTTTAGTTGTGTTGTGAGCCCCATCCAAAAGAAACGTCTATGAGAGACCACCAATCATGTCAGCAGGTGTAAAAAAATGTGTGACCTGAGCAATATTCAACAGACGTGTATACCACATAGACTTGGTTTTGCTGGGGGCATTTGGACTGACATGAATATGAGACACCATAAAAAAGAATGTATCTTCATTCATTGGAAAATCCTAACGCCTGCCAGGACAACTGCACTGAGGAATGCATGCATGAGATATAGGGTGTGAACAGCTGTGAGCTCTAATAAAAAAATGCATTCACTTCTGGCATGTCAATGCAGCCTTTATTGGGAAAGGACCAGGGATGGCTGGTTTACACTGGATAGAAGGGCTAAGCTTCCCTGTCTTTCCTTGTAAAAATACTGTACATCACTAAGAGGTTTCATTTATGGGATACAAATAAGATTATTTGCTGTCACCAGATGTTTTAATGAGGATTCATTTTGGCATTTGAGGAATCAAGAGCAACAGTACCACCAATGGCAATAAGACAAATACACAAAGTGGTATGAAGAAAGTGAGGATGGGACTGATCTGATTCTAGCCCAGACTGTAGATTCATGCAGCCTATCAGTGACAGTCATGTTACATAATTACACAAAGTGAAACACTCTTTAAGGTTTAGCTCATATTGTACATTGTATGAGCCACCCACATTGTAGCATACAGTTGTAGAGGACGATGAAAATGACAATTTCCCTTCAATAGAACTAAGGGGCCTAAAACTGTTCCAGCAATGACAATGCCCTTGTGCACAATGCAAGGTCAATGAAAACATGGCATGGTATGCCAAGGCTGCAATGGAAGAACTCAAGTGGTCCAAGTGAACACCTTGGGGATGAATTCGAAGGCTGACTGCACCCCGAGACTTCTTGCCCGAGCTCAGCGCCTGACCTCACTAATGCTTTTATGGCTGAATAGGCAGACGCCTACAGCCATGTTCCAAAATCTAGTGAAAAGCCTTCCCAGAAAACGTTATGGGTTATGGGATGGTCAGGTGTACACCAACTTTTAGCCATATAGTGTTGAAAATAAGAACACATCAAAGTACAAATCACACAAAAACACATATGACAGAACATTATATTCAGCCTTCGCATTTAATAACACAACCAGCTGTCACTGGAAAGCACCAGTAGCGATCACTATGTGAATTCATATCACATCTGTAAATTTATGTTGAAAACAGAGCCATCCATGAATGATTTTATAACAAGTATTTTAGAAATATATTCCAGGAAATATTTTATCTGGAAAAAAAATCTGTAGTTATTTTGTTTATGAATCTGACTTTGTCTAGGCTTTTATGTCTCAAAGAGGAGATAAGGCTCATCATCTCCCCATATTGCTTGGCTTTCTACTGTAAATCAGGATTTCTGAAGAATAATTTTCATTATTCCAAAGTACATTTTTTTTCTATAAATTATTCATTATTCATTATTCTACCATTATTAACCAGCATCAATCACGTCCAAGGCACGTCTGTTATTTTGTATTTTAAAAGTCACTATTTTCAATTTATGTCCCAGAGATACAAATTCTTAAAGGCAAATAAAGGTCTGTGGGTGTATACCCCAGACAATCTGACACTCTGCAGGCTTTCTAATTCCTGGTACTGAAGAGGAAATTCTGACATGTTCCCTGTATAATTCAATGCTTTCACTTAGCTAGAAATATCGCCATTTGCTTTTTCAACCTAGCGACATGATTCTGGAAAGGATGCCTTTATTAACCCCTCATCTCAGCTTTTCTCAAAATCCCTCCAATGCTTGCACAAGCCCCTTAGAGAATGGAGATTACCCATGGATCAAAAAAGCTATTTACAAACACTGCTGTCACCACTTGTCATAAGTAAAATCAGGACACTGCAAACTGTACCAGGATCATGCTGTGGCACTTCGCCATTTAAAATGCCCCCTCTTAGGTTTGGCATCAGGGCCAGCTGGAGTGGCATTAATTAGCAGGCAAATGAGAGGGGAATAAACCGGGTCACTTTTTTCCTCTTTAAATCCCTGGCCATGCCTCAGCACTGGACCATACCAGTGTGTCTGATTAATTAAATGGCTGAGTGGAAACGTGGGGTCAAAATGTATTAAACTGTCAGCATTGACCTCTGCCTGACCACGCTCTACACAGCACACTGAATGATGAGTCTCATGCAGACAAGACCCCTTGTGTGGCAGAAATTACATTTCAAGTGGTTGATGTGAGTGCAGTTTTGCGTGTGGGATGTGATCTGAGTGAGAAAAGCAGAGTGAGAGGGAGAGTGTTAAAGAAGGAGGTGGGTAGTATGCTAAACAAATTGATTATACACTGAATACAGCACACCAGCAATTGTGTAAATGTCTGCATTGGTCTCGGTAATTGGTTATAGTTATGACATTCAGTAGAAAGATGGTTTATCATCAGTCAAAAAAAAAAATTGTTCAGAAACGTGTACCATCATTAATTGTATTTTAAACAGCAAGAGTACACTAACTTGCCCTACGATGGATTGGCGCCCTGTCTAGGGTTGATCCTGCCTTGCGCCCTATGCTGCCCTATGGACAGATTGGTTCAAGCTGTACGGAAGGACATAACAACTCATATAATCACTCTTTACAACCATTGTGAGCATCTCAAAACATCACAAAACATCAAACCAAGTGGATGGGCTATAACAGCAGAGGACCAACCTGGGTTCCACTCCTGTTAGCCAAAAAACAAACATTTCAGGCTATCTGAGGCCCACCTGGTCTTTGTCCAGTCCTCAACTGTCCAGTTTTGGGTGAGTCTGTGCCCAAGATAGCCTCAGATACTTATTCTTGGCTGACAGGAATGGAACCTCATTTGATCCTCTGCTGTTGTAACCTATCCCCCTGAAGGTTTGATGCATTGTGTGATTGTAAAAATTGCTTATTTGAGTTACTATAGACTTTCTGTCAGCTTAAACCAGTGTGGTCATTCTCTTCTGATCTCTGTCATCAACAAGGCCTTTCAGCCTACAGACCCTCTGCTCACGGGACACATTTGTTTTTTGCACCATTCTGTGTAAACTCCAGAGACTGTTGTTGAAATACACTGAAGTACCGGAAAAACTGGTATAGCAGTTAATACTTGGTAGGTCCCCCACGGGATCTTGGAGGGAACATTGCACAAGTCCTCATGCTAATGTTTGTTGAGGTCCCAGCATTGAATTCTGATGTTACTTGATTCAGTGTTGCATGCCTAACACGTGAAACGATTCTTGCCAGCCGACGCAGGTCACGTTCACCCAGGGTCTTTTTATGCCCAGACTGCTGTTGTAAGTTTTCCCAGAATTCTTATAGTCATGCTACACCCTTGAAATGCTCATACATGAAAATACAAACTTTGCGTCCACCTCCAAAATCCTTGACCCATCTCACGAGCGCCAACTCTTAAAATCGCAAAATCATGATAACTTGCACTTCTCATGGCGGAAACAGCTCTAGAAGTTTCCATACGTCTATCACACCGACGGACGCAACCAATGACGTGCACAGGTGGCGTTGCTATGTATGTTTTGTATGCTGTGTACCAGTTTTTCTGGTATTTCAGTGAACTCAAACCATCCTATCTGGTACCAGGTACCACAACCACGTCATGGTCAAAGTCACAGCAATCACATTTTCCTCCATTCTGATGTTTTTTGTGAACATTTACTGAAGCTCTCGGTCTGTATCTGTATGATTTTATTGACTGTGCTGCTGCCACATAATTGGCTGGTATGGGTATGGTATGAGTATATGAAAATATTTCATTACTGTATCTTATTATAGCTTTAAAATATAACATAGCCGTGTGCAGAGAGAGAGAGAGAGAGAGAGAGAGAGAGGAGACTATTCAAAGGAAAGAAATGGACAGACCAATAAACAATTTGATAATGATGCATATAATATTCAAAGAAATGTAGCCATTGCATTGAAAATTGGCTTGTCAGTCATGGTCAATCATGGTGCCAGTTTACACAAATTAATGCGAATAGGGTCCTTGATGGAAACCATAGCCAACGCTGAGGCAGGAAAACACAAGGAAATCTTGCTGTACAGCTGCTGTTCTGTTACATTTACATTAGCTTTGGCATGAAATTATTGCATTAGTTTATCATTCCCATGGTAGCTGCATTAATGGTTTTGTATGAAGGTTGTAGCTTGCATGGCTAATGAATATCCAAAATCAAACTAAAGGGGATGTTGTATAAGTGTCATCTGTTTAAGCAGCCTACACGGCGGCACGGTGGCTTGGTGGGTAGCACTGTTCCCTCACAGCAAGGAGGTCCTGGTTCGATCCCCAGGTGGGGTTGGTCTGGGTCCTTTCTGTGTGGAGTCTGTATGTCCTTCCCATGTGTGCATGGGTTTACTCCGGGTAGTCCGGTTTCCTCCCACAGTCCAAAGACATGCAAGTTAGGTGAAATGGACATACAAAATTGCCCCATGACTATGTTTGAAAGTTGAACTTGTGTACTGATGAAAGGCTTGTGTGTATCGATGTAGCCTTGTGCTTGTCATGTATAGCCACTGATGCTGAAATGACATTAAAAACTAACAAACAAACAGCAGCCTAGACATTGGAAAGCCTTATCTACTACTTTAGACATAAATTTAAAGACAGTTTCAACAGTTACTTTTTTAATAACAAATTTGATAAGTCTCTGTCAGATGTTAGTGCAACCATTACACAGTGCAACAAATTACACTCAAATGTATACATTTCCAACATCTAGTTCCTTAATCAAGCATTCTGATTAATATGATAACAGATTATTACAGATCTTTTCCCTCAATTAGCCTGGAAGCCCCTCATAGACAATAATGTGTCCAAGCTCAGAACTTGCTCTTAATTGAAGGAAATACAATGCAGCCTGAATTAACAGCACATTTACTTAAAGAAACTATGCTACTAGCTTCAGCTTGCTAGTTTGACAGAGCTAATATGCCTAAAATGCCATTGTGTCATTTATAATGGCTGGCAAATGAGGAAATTAGGAATTCTGAAATGAAAATTAAATACAGCCTATATAACTGATTCAGCTAAATATAAAGCAAATTAATGAATCAGGACGTGCAGCTAAAATGTTAAATGTGGGATGTAAAACAATAGTTTTAAACAACAGACATCCTACAGTACACTCTGGTGGGATACACAAGTGAGATTTGTTTAGGACCCATACAGTATCTTTGTTTAGTTTAGAGGGCTCCACCACAACCCTGGCCATGATATGGTTTATTGATTTTGAATGAATGAATCTACCCTTAGCAACATTTCCTTTCCTGTCCTATCTCTTTCTAGTCCCCTCATCTGAGAATAGACCACTGTAAACAACACAAGACACTTCCATGAATAATTTATTGAAACAAAATGGCATATAACACTCAAGCCAGAACCTCCTTTAGTTAAACTATCACAAGAATGCAGGAAACCAGCTGATAGTTAGACAGGGAATTCCCACTGAATTCCAGCCAAATATAAGAATTTTTTTGTCCTCACACATTTTCTGCAGCCCAGCAACCTGCACATCAGGCTGGGATTCACCATCACTGATCATTTCTTCTGCCTCCACTGCAATGCTGGTATGAGCCACCCAGCTGAGACTGCAGGTTGTTTTAACCCTTTAGAGAACACCTGTACAATGTGTCATCCAGTCACACATTTGAGTAGTCCATCCTTAACATCTGTTTGTTTGCTTTTGAGATGTTAAAATTTGTGCTGTCACACGATTAAGTTTTTTAATTGTGTTAATCGCCCGTTAATTGCGGTTTTAACGCACATTTTGATTTGTGGTGTACATGCAGGTCAGCATCATAGGGCCATTGAAAATGTTTTTGCAGTTTATTACTGGTCTATTTTAAGAGAAAAAACTGTTTAATGTTGCCTCATTATTCACTTGAGTTTATTTGATAAAAGTGAAATATTAAAGATAATTGATGTCTTTTCTTTTTTTAAATAAAAAAATAGTTTTTCTTTCATTCATCTGATATACTGATTTAGAGGTTTAGTTTAATTAAAGGCATCGATTAGCCAAAATTAGGCTGAAGAGTGTTGTTTGTCATGTTAAATACAGCCGGGTGCGGATGACGCGATCCGTAGGCTGTCCGCTGTTGATGACGTTGCAAGGCATCCAAACAGAGCCATTTTAGTGACCGAGTTCCCTATGAAGAGCCCTTGGGATTCTGTACTCTGTGTAGTGTGTAGTGAGCAGGGATAAAGCTTAGGGACCCTGGCTATTGAAAAGCACCCTAAAATGAGTAACATAACGGTCGATTTTGGAATGTTTGTGTTCACTGATGGCACCGCCAGTTTGCGTAATTTAAGTAATTTGTAATCTGTGTAAAATTTTAAGTGGCATTAATTTTTTTACTCACGATTAATTCTTTAACATGTTAACACATTCGTTAATGCGTAAATTTGACAGCACTACTTAAAATAAATAAATATATAAATAGAATTTATAATAACTAATTATTATTATTATTATTATTATTGACAACAGCAGCAGCAACAACATTACTACTACTACTACTACTACTACTACTACTAATAATAATAATAATAATAATAATAATAATAATAATAATATTGTGGCAGCATGTGTGTGATCTGGCAGGATCTGGCAACGGAGACAGAGCCAGGAGCAACAGAAAACCTGACCTGCTCCTTATTTCCCGAGTCTAACTGCCTTTTGTCTCTCTCCCACTGTGTGTGTGTGTGTGTGTGTGTGTGTGTGTGTGTGTGTGTGTGTGTGTGTGTGTGTGTAGAGTGCAAGGGATTAAAGGGGAGCGGAAGAGAGCGCGCAAGATAGCTGCAAGAAGAGAGACAGCTGATTTCAAGTTCAAAGCTGAAAAGCTGACTTTTGAGTTAAAAATAAAATCCCCCTTTGTTTGAGCTCTCCCACCCTGACTTGAGTGGCTTCATTTCCTCACTGGTGCTGAAACCCGGGAGAAGCAGCCCAGAACACCGACATGGAGTCCTCAACATCAGACTGACACGGAGGCAGAAGCAGGGCGTACTCCCCCCTCCCTCCAGGAATTCCCTGTCGGAGATTTCCTGCTAGAGAAGATGCACGACAAGATGCTCTATCATGCCTTTGACCAATTGAGAGTAATCAGTTTTCAAAAGGTTCTCCCCGACGCTGCACTATCCTACCTGTACTTTGTGGTTATTAAAGATAGACTGTATAGAGTGATGCAGGACACTTGCACACAGGAAGTTACCACCCAGTTGTTGGTACGTAAGAGCCGCCAGGAAATGTTATTCCAGGCGGCTCACTATAACCCTATGGTGGGACATTTAGGACAGGATGAAACACTTTTCTGTCTCATGTCCCACTTCTATCGGACGGGCATTCACAGGAATGTGCGCAGGTGGTGTGCAGCATATCACAAACGTCAGCTAGTGAATCCTCTGGCCACCCCAAATGCACCATTGTGTCCACTTCCTTTAATCAAGGTCCCATTTGAGAGGATTAGAACGGACCTCGTTGGGCCATTAGAATGGTCAGCATGGGGCTACCGCTTTGTGTTAGTCCTCGTGGACTACGCAACA
This sequence comes from Scorpiodoras heckelii, assembly GCA_028566435.1. Classification (NCBI taxonomy): domain Eukaryota; kingdom Metazoa; phylum Chordata; class Actinopteri; order Siluriformes; family Doradidae; genus Scorpiodoras; species Scorpiodoras heckelii. The sequence goes on along the minus strand of JAOVVH010000033.1, from coordinate 8,281,958 downwards.
CGATACCCGGATGCAGTGCCGCTGCGCAACATCTCAGCATGCAGTGTTGCGGCTGCACTCTTCAGTGAGATATACTGGGTCGGGATCCCGAAAAAGATCCTGAGAGACAAGGGCAGCACTTTTAGGTCACGCACACATCACAAGCTGTACGAACTACTGGGGACTAAATCGATTCGTACCAGCGTTTACCATCCGCAAACAGATGCACTGGTCGAACGATTTAACAAAAGACTCAAAAACATGATTCGTTTGTGAGCGGGGATGTTAACAATTGGGATAAGTGGCTCGAGCCCCTTTTGTTTGCAGTACGAGAGGTCCCACAAGCCTCCACGGGGTTTTCCCCATTCAAACTTCTCTATGGGCGTAGACCTTGCGGCATCCTCAATGCGAACTCCACACATTGGGTGCTTTAACACAGGAGAATTTGCTGCAGGCTCAAAAACGGCAGTCGCAAATGTATAACAGAGGTGCTCAACTCCGTAGCTTCGTGCCAGGAGAAAAAGTACTCATTTTACTACCCACATTGAGCTCCAAATTACTCGCAAGGTAGTGGCAAGGACCATTTGAGGTCACATGGCAAGTCGGGGACATTGACTATGAGGTGGTGCGCACGGCCAGGGGGGCACGCCAAATTTACTACTTCAACCTTCTAAAACCATGGAGGGAGGCCAAATCAGTGGCATTGGCAATGGTGGTTCTCGGGATGTTACAAGCTGGGACCGGAACTAAATGTTGAATTGGCAAAGGAGTTCATTCCGGTCCCGATTGACAGCCACCTCTCCACCTCCCAGGCCGCTGATGTTGCACGGTGTAGCAATGACAAGGTCAGGAGACAGGTTGGGAAACTCAAATGAGCTTTATTTCGGCTCTTATAACACAAAACCGTCTTTTCAGCCTTTTTCTTTCACAACTCTCTCTGGCTCTTTCGTGCCTTCCTCCACTCCTCCACTTGCTCTTTAACTGCTCAGTCACTACACACACACACACACACATACACACACACACACACACACACACACACACACACACACAGTGAGAAGGAAACAACAGTTAATTAATAAGGGAAATAAGGAGCAGGTGCAGGTGATTACCTTTTCCGGACCCTCTCGGCTCTGTCTCCCGTTGCCAGATCCCGCCAGATCACACACGTGCTGCCACACACAGATCCACGCGGAATTCTCTGACATGTTCTCCGCTCTGCCCGGGCGCACTGACCTCATAGAACACCACATTGAGATGCCCCCGGGGGTAGTGACTAGTAGTTGCCCCTACCATCTCCCTGAACATAAAAAACAGGTGGTCAGGGAAGAGCTCAAGGCCATGCTTGATATGGGAGTAATCGAGTCCCACAGTGAGTGGAGCAGTCTCGTTGTCTTGGTTCCCAAGTCAGTCGGGTCAGTCCGCTTCTGTGTTGACTATCAGAAAATCAACGCGGTGTCTAAATTCGGCACATATCCCATGCCTCGCATTGACGAACTGCTCGATCAGTCAGGTGCAACTCGTTTTTATTCAACACTGGACTTAACCAAGGGATATTGGCAGATCCCCTTGACTCCCATGTCCTGTGAAAAAATGGCCTTCTCCACACCGTTTGGCTTACAGCAGTATGAGACATTTCCCTTTGGGTTATTCAGGGCTCCAGCTACGTTTCAGCGGTTGATGAACAGGGTGCTGCGTCCACATACTGCATATGCCATGGCATGATATTATATCTGGACGATATAATAATTTTCAGTAATGATTGGCCGGGGCACGTTCAACATCAGACAGAGGGCTGGGGGCCATTTTGTCCCAAGTGGTGGAGGGGGAGGAGTATGTGGCAGTGGGTGCGTGATCTGGCGGGATCTGGCAACGGGAGACGGAAACAGGAGTGGCAGAAAAGGTGAGCACCCACACCTGCTCCTTACTTTCCCCCGAGTCTAATAGCCTTTTGTCGCTCTTCCACTGTGTGTGTGTTTGTGTGTGTGTAGAGTGCAAGGGATTAAAGGGAATAAGAGAGAGAGCCAACTTCAAGTTCAAGGTTGAAAAGCTGACTTTTGAGTTGTGTTAAAAATAAAAAACCCCTTTGTTTGAGCTCTCCCACCATGACTCGAGTGGCTTAATTTTCACAAATACTAATACTAATACTAATACTTCTACTACGACTACTACTAGTAGTAGTAATAATAATAATAATAATAATAATAATAATAATAATAATAATAATAATAATAAACAACTTATTTCAATATTATCATCTATGATTTCTTTTTCAATTTCAGACACAGCCCAAGATGCAAATAAACAAATTGAGATGCCAAGGACGCTCATCCAACATGCTGGTGATTATGTTTGCCAGCTTTCAAATTCAGGGCTGCTGTGTTGGTACTCTAAGACATAATCAACAGAGGATGGGGTGTGCTTTGCTTGCTGGGTTTAAAACGTTGTTTAATCAAGGAGATGCATGAATCATTAATGAGAATGTTCCATAGAGCAAAAGAAGCCTTAATGCAGTATGTTGCATAACTCAAAAAGTCAAAGGGACAGATAATTTATCTATAATAATAATCCAATCAGAATACTTGTCAGATTTATTGATTCGACAGTACGCCAGTTCATGTTCTTGTTCTACTGTCTAACAGTGATGTTGATAAACAATGTGATATGCAGAACTAATTGATTACACAGCCATGTCAATTCCGGCTAAGCTTTTATTCAATTACTTCATTTAAAGCCAATTATGGAGGTGCCTAATCATTTATTAATTACTGCTGTAACAATCCATCTTGGTTTGCCATTAATTTCATTAAGGATACATCATTCATTTGTAAATTATGTATAATATACACTGATCAGCCATAACATTAAAACGACCTCCTTGTATCTTATCAGCTCAACTGATCATACAGTTGCACTATGCAGTTATACAGATAGAGAATGTAGTCCGTCTGTTTCTCTGCTTTGTTAACTCCTTTTACCCTGTTTTTCAGTAGTCAGGACCCCCACAGATCAGGTACTATTTGGGTGGTGGATGATTGTAAGCACTGCAGTGACACTGACATGGTGGTGGCGTGTTTGTGTGTTGTGCTGGTAGGATTGGATCAGACTCTGCAGTGCCGCCGAATTTTTTAACCACTGTGTGCACTCACTGTCCACTCTATTAGACATACCTATCTAGTTGCTCCACCATGTAGATGTAGAGACTGTAACTCATCTGTTGCTGCGCAGTTTGTGTTAGTCATCTTCTAGTCCTTCATCAGTGGTTTCTTTAAGTATGTTCTCTCTGTTCATTTTATATTTATGTTCTGTTTATTTAGACTATTGTATGTACAGCAGCTCAGCCGACCAAGGAGGTTTGGGTCCCTTTTTGAGACTGGGTCCTAGCAAGGTTTCTTCCTTACAATATTATATAAGGGAGTTTTTCCATGCCACTATCACTCAAATTGGGCTTGGGTCTAGATAATATGTAATTTGTAAAGCTGCTTTGAGACAATGCTCCATTGTAGAAGCGCTATAGAAATAAATTTGACTTGACTTGACTTGGTTACAGGATGCTACCCACAGGTCTCTGTTGGCTGGATATTTTTGGTTGGTGGACTATTCTCAGTTCAGCAGTGACACTGACAGGTTTTAAAACTCCAGCAACACTGCTGTGTCTGATCCAATCCTACCAGCACAACACACACTAACACACCACCACTACATCAGTGTTGAGAATCATCCACCACCCAAATAATACCTGCTCTGTGGTGGTCCTGTGGGGGTCCTGACTACTGCAGAACAGCATAACAGGAGGTTAAGAAAGTCCGCAAAAACAGATGGACTTCAGTCTCTATATGTAAAACTACAAAGTGCACCTGTATGGTCAGTGGAGCTCATACCTGTATGGTCAGTGGAGTGTAGATAGATGGAGGTGGTTTTTAATGTTATGGCTGACCTATGTTTATATATAGATTGTTTTTTAATTAGCATGAGGTGTGCACAGAGAAAAGGCTGTGATCACAGTTTCATTTGAGTTCATTACCCAGCTTAGTTTTATCTCTCTGAAAACAGTAGGAGTACATCCTGGCAACAAACTGACCCACATGTGACCCCAGACAGCTGCACACACTCCGACGCTCAGTTGAATGTGCACTCTAGTGACCACAAATACTCTTTTCTCCTGACATTCACCCACAGGAACACACACGTAGAACATTGTGAACAATTCTACTGATAATATAAGCTTGTCATTAGTTTTAAAGCATGCATGTTGCAGTTGTGTGTTATTGGTTTTGTTTATGAAAGATCCATATGGCAGAAAGGATGCTTTCAGAAACAGCAAAACAATTTAAATACCTAAATGTACGAAAGGAAATGAAATGCTTATGAATATAAAAATAAGTTGTGAATATGTACTTTTTTTTTCTTATTTGATTTTTTAGTCAGCATATGGCATGGTATCACCAATGGGCCCAGAACTATACTACCCATCAGCCCCAGCATGTTATGTGCCTCACTAATCACTCTCACATGTGACACTCTGTATGTCTCTTGCCTTGTATCCACAGTTTAGGTTTATGGCTCTTATTTGCAGTTTCTTTTGTTTGGGTTGTACACAATAAATTGTCTGCACTTGCATACACCTCCATCTCCATCCTTCGCAGTTTGCACCAATTATGCAGTTTTGTTTGGCCATTCCAAGCTGAAGCCATACACTGAAGTACCAGAAAATGAAGATGTTAATTGTTGCAGTTCTGCTAGTGGATTTTTTGCCCATTCCCGCTGTATATGAGACTTAAGCTGCTTAACAGTCTGTTCTCACCACAGAACAAGTTTTCACTGTCTTTCGGTCCATCTCAGATGACTGGTGTGAGCGGATCAGACACAGCAGTGCTGCTAGAGTTTTTAAACACAGTGTTCACTTACTGTGCACTCTATGAGACACATCCACTATATTGCTCCACCCTGTAGAAATGAATAAGTCTGAGGTCTGGTTCTGACAAAACTGGTGAGAATTTGGACTTCGTTTCATATGTGTCCTTTTTACAGGCCATGGAAAAGGTCAGCTCAGGCCATTGTAAAGAAAACAAAAAGTGAAGCAGATATATAAATTATAGGAGAAGGCAAAATGTAATTATCATGTAATTATGTGGTGCTGTTTAGTATTTCATTAAATGGAGCCAAATTGCCCCATTAAACTGTGTAAAAAAAATACTTATGGACTTATGATGTATTTCATGTCACATGAAGTACACCTGCAAGTAGGCTTAAAAACTACACCTGATTTTTTTAATGACCTGATGTGACCAGTGTGAGTACAAACACCACCTACAGCTTTCATACCTGCAGTATGTTTATACGTGTGTTTTATTCCAAGATTTCGCTCATGTTATTGGTTTTCCAGCTCTCTCACTTGGAGATCAGAGTGTAAATGATGCATTATGGTGTGGATGCTATTGCCTAAAGCTTTGTGGTATTGGTGTGCCAATTAAATGAATTACAGTCCATTTTTAACACATTGAATAAAGGAAGCACAGTCATGGATAACTTTACTGCTCCAAAATTAGACATTAACATGGTAGTAATTTTGAGTAAAGGATTTAATGTGCCTTGGCATTGATTCTACAAGTCTCTGGAACTATACTGGAGGGATGGACCACAATTCTTCCAAAAGATATTCCCTTATTTGTTGGTTGGGTGAGTTGAGATCTAGTTACTGCAAAGGCCATAGCACATCATTTTCATACTCATTAAACCATTCAGTGAGCTCTTGTGCTCTATGGATGATGGCATTGTCATCAGAACAGATGACTCACTTATACCGATCACACATAAACTTACCATATAGCTGGACTTATAGTTCTACAATTACAGACTGTAGTCCATCTGTTTCTCAATCAGATACTATTTGGGAGGTGGATCATTCTCAGCGCTGCAATGACACTGATCTGGTGGTGGTGTGTTAGTGTGTGTTTTACTGGTATGAGTGGATCAGACACTCAGTGTTGCTGGAGTTTATAAACACTGTGTTCACATACTATGCACTCTATGAGACACATCCACCATAGTGCTCTAACCTGTAGATGTAAAGTCAGAGGTAGTAGCTCTTCTGTTGTTGCACAGTTTGTGTTAGTCAACCTCTAATCATTCATCAATGCTCATAGGTTGCTGCCTACAGGATGCTGGTGACTGGACATTTTTGGTTGGTTGACTATTTTCAGTCAAGCAGTGACACTAAGGTGTTTAAAAACTCCAACAGCACTGCTGTGTCTGATCCACTCACACCAGTACAACACACACTAACACACCATCACCA
>JAOVVH010000033.1:8244608-8255717 GCA_028566435.1 Scorpiodoras heckelii | reverse complement strand
TAACACACCATCACCACATCAGTGTCACTGCAGTGCTGAGAATGATCCACCACCCAAATAGTACCTGATCTGTGCTGTAGAGAAACAGATGGACTACAGTCTGCAATTGTAGAACTACAAAGTGCATCTCATTGTATATACTGCACTTTCCATTTAACTTTGCAGCCTGCAATATGTGTTAGCGCAGTGTAAGAATTAAATAGTGCCATAGTATCTGCTAAAATAGAAAAAGTTATCATCAGGGGGATGCTTACAGAAATACTGTTTCAAGAGAAAGTAAATTTCAGTCCTTCTCTTCTAATCCTCATGTCATAGAGCTGCTGATTAATGATCTGTGTGTGTGTATAAAATGCTCAATTATTCACGCTTCCATAGTCTTGTTTGTTAACATGCTCAAAGGATTGCAGATAGTAAATTGATACAAAATGAACACTTAGTGAACTTTATTAATCTTAATGATGGGACCAGGCCATGGGTTGATAAAGTGAGCATTGTTCTGTTGTTTCCTTTTCTTATTTCTACATAAGTGGGTATGGAGCTAGAACTGGCTGTAACCACATAAAAATGGGAATGGATGTATTTCTTCTCTGTTTCTCTCCTCTTCTGTAAAAGTAAATGTTCAGTTATGTTAGGCTTCATCTGATATTGTTGGTTGTGCTGATTAACAGCCAGCAGATTACTAGTTAAAGGAAGTAAACAGAGTTGTAACTCTGCACAGCTGTAAAGATTTTATCATTTCTCTTTAAAAATGATCAATTTATTCTCAGGTTTTGCTCTGAATGTAATTAGGTGCTACCATATTAGCTCTAAAACACACCAAATATGCTTATGTGAAGATATTTGTAATGTGCTTAGTGGTTCTATAATATAATATATTCTAGCACAGCTACCATGGCATTCAATATTTGTAAAATGCTCAGTGGTCTCAGGAATAAGTGGTTCCCCTCACCTGATCAGTGCCCAGAGTTGTTAGAGTAAACATCCTAAAAGATAAATCAGATAAATCTTTTTTTAAAGATAAATTAGATAAATCTTTTATCATTTATCTAATTTCTAGCGATGTTCAATATCATCATTCCAACATGCAATGCTGCTATACACTGCTTTTACTGAGCTATGGGGTAAAGTCAGCAACCAGCTCAGCTATTTAACAATCTGTGAGATGCCACTGAATATCACATATTAACTGTGTGTGGACACAGTTATATTTGTAATATAACTTTCTAAACTTACCCTGGGATTTCTGGATTTAAAAAATGCAACTCTTTAACAAATGAAACTCTTTAACCCCTTAAATGGGTTTTAATTGCTAGCTTTCATACTAAGTTTTTTGGTAACCATCTACTCGGATAGTCTCAACACAGAGGGTTTACAAAGTATTTAAAACATTTCAACAAATGTTCATATTGTCAACAATATTTATACACATATTGAACAAGCAATTAGTAAACCATTTCATTTATCACTGATGAACATTCCAACCCTAATCTCAGTCCTAACCCTAACCCATTAGATAATTTATTAATAGCACTTATTCATTAACACATGGAACATTTTATGACTTGAGGGTGGACTCTTACACGAGGGAAAGTATAACAAAAAATTCATAACAATTTATTATATCTGTTTTTTTTTATTATAGTGTCTTAGGGCAAACTTCCTTCCTCTACCCCTAACCCTAACCCCAAACCTAACCTTAACCTATCCCTATAACAGCTCCTCACCATAACCTGTGAATAAACAATTGCTCATATTTTCTTTTTTTCTTCTTCATCTTTTCTTTTTCCTTAAAATGCATTATACCACATCTTTAAAATAACTCCTCATGTAGACAATTTTAAAAATGCAATATTAAAGATTCCTCTTTTCACTACACCTTTACAGTTCTGGTTGGATTCCACTAGTGAGCCAGTGCAAATAGGGAATTTAATTCCACTTTTTTATAAATCGATCAGGTTTTAACCCTAACCTAACCCCAACCCTAATAAGCTTTTAAGATGTTACAAATAGTCTTTATGTATGTCCATAAATCATCATATACAGTATGTTATAGATAATCTTATAGTTACATTTTCAACAAACAAATCAAAACAGATGAATTACTGAATCTCAAATAATTCATTTATTCATTCATTATCTAAGCCGCTCATCCTCTACTGGGTCACAGGGCATGCTGGAGCCTGGTCCAGCACTCATTGGCTGAAAGGTACAGAAACACCCTTGACAGGTTGCCAGTTGCAGGGCAGGCACACAGACAGACACATTCACACATACACGGACTGGGAGGAAACCCACACAGACACAAGGATTTCATGCAAACTCCATACAGAACGGACCCTGGCCCAGGATTTGAACCTGGGTGTGTGAGGCAAAAGCACTAAACACTGCACAACTGTGCCACCGAAACTCAAACAATAATCTGTTGAAATGTTGATACTCTGTGTGATCTGTACAAATACTCTGTAAACCCTCTCTAGTGAGACTGTCCAAATAACCAGTGCCTTCTTTATGCATTGTCTGTCATGTTTTGACCCAGTTGTTTATGTTCCTTAGCAAAAGGCTACTATTCACTATTCACACTGTAGAAATAGATACAATTGAACACTAATGGAAAAAAAGGGGAAATTTCTCCACCAGAACAAGCCACTGAGTTAATCAGCAATTGCTTTAACACAGATGTAATAACAGTTGCGTCAAGAGGGACCATGCAGCTTCTACTCATCAAATGCTGTGGCTGACATTTACTGTAGTTTTGTAATACGACTTCACAGACTGATAAATGTCATTACTTATTATTATTATTATTATTTCTTATTTAATTATATTAGTGACGCTTTTTTAAAAAGTGTCGCTAATAAATTTTCTTCCATACATTTATTAGGGTAAGTGGTAAGATAAGCAGGGTATTTGTTTGTAAAAGCCTGTGATTTCAGGGTAACACTAAATAGGGTTAAAACTAGATGTAACACATATTAGTGAGGGATATGACCACAACATAAAGTGAGAGAAAGCAAGAATGGATTGAAGTAAGGATACCAATTTGCTGCTTAAACAGTTCTTTAGATATTGATGTGTGTCATTTGCAGCACCCTTCAAGTTTCATGAAATGTGGTGTGCATCTAAAGAATATGGTAGTGATGCAGGGTGTGAAATTTCAAAACTGTAGCGAAGTGCTAGATTTTTGCTAGGTGGCGTTACTCCGCAAATGAGGCCAACTTGCCATAAGAAGTCCATAATTTTAGGCAAAACAGTTCGTGGTTATAATAATAATAAGCAATAAGCAGAGGATTTATGGTAAATCTATAACATCAACTTAATTGTCTTATCTAAAAAAAAGTACTTTTACAGATTCTCAGAATATTGCTTTGCTCATTTGGACACAAACAATGTCTAGGTTTGTTTAATCATTTCCTTATTTCACATGAATGAACTGAATGTTTAATATGCAACACAGCTTTGCTATGTACATCATTAACTATCCCTCTGCGCCATCTTCTTCTTTTGCTTTTCTTATTTCCTTCATTTAGTGAACTCACCTAGAAAGAGAACAATTTGCGAACTGGAAAATGACCCTCATGGTTCTGCCTAGTGGTAATATACAGTACATTATAGTGGTAATATACATCACAATTATAATAGCTGACCAATCACATGAACTAGAGGCAAATTCCCTGCAGATATGAACTCGACATGACTAAAGTCCTCAGCATCTCCTGGAATTCCACAGTTCATTTCTCCTTCGTTTCCTCTCCAGAACCATTCTCGAGCAGAGCGCATTCATCTTTGTGCTACACACGTTCGAATGACTTTATTCAGACGCTGAGAAATTAAATTGAATTTGCTTAGTGCCATTCCAGCAAGGGAAAACGGGGTTGAACGCTGGTGAAGGGGGAGACAAAGGGGGTGAATTCTCTGAAGCCTGATGAATCAGAAATACATTGTTATATTGATAATATTCCAAAGCATCCAGAGGAAATGAAATAGGCATTATGTTTTTGCATTCTTGGCTCTATTTGTGGCCTGGTTTTCAAACATAATTTGATCCTTAGATTGCCTCTGAACCTTGATTTGAAAAAGTCATTTCACATCAGCAAGGTGGTTGATGAATGGCAGGAAGCCTTTTTCCCTCATTTCCTGTTATGCTTTAAAAATGACTGTGCTGAGGAATTGTTATAAATTGTGCACAGTAGGAGATATACTTCAGTTATGCAACCTCTAATGTACAGGGTTGTATACATCACAAAACCAGCATATGGTTGAGAGACAAATTAAAGAAAAAACTGGTGTTTCTGTTGTGCATTTCGCTTGCATGGTTTAGGTCTACTTGTCCCATTAAGAGGATTTGTCACCACAAATCAATATATAATTATTCTGACCTTTATCCTGTAATAAAACACTTCCATCCTGATGGGAGTGGTCTCTTACAAGATGACTCTTCCCTTATCCACAGTGCATAAAGCATCACTAAATGATTTGTTATGGATGAGAACTATGAAAATAATACACTATACGGCGAAAGTATATGGACACCTGGCCATTACATTCATATATGGACCTTCCACAAACTGCTGGCACGAAGTTGGTCATGTTGGGTGTGGAAATACTTGAGTGACCTGCACAGAGTCCTGATCTCAATGTTGTGGAAGACCTGTGGGATGACTGTGCACCAAGGCTTCTCACCCAGCATCAGTACCTCACTAAAGATCTTGTGGCTGAATGAACACAAATCCCCATAGACATGTTCCAAAATTCTGAAGGATGTTATAGCACCAAAGGTGGGACTATCTCTGGAATGTGGTGTTCAACAAGCACATGGGAATGATGGGTATGGTGTATGCTATGGCATTCACTATCACTAGGTCTGTACACCTATAAGAAATTTTGGACCGACGTCATAGAAAGAGCTCTCTACACCACCATCATAAAACAAGCAAACAAAATCCGAGGGACTATATTTTGGAACAATGTTGTTCATCCCTCCAGTACGTTTCCAGAGACCCTTGCAATGGGTGTGGGTTTCAGTGCTGTTGATGCTGATGGCTGTGGAGGCCAATGCATGAGCCACACACTCGGTCCAGGTTTCTGCCTCGTAGAGCAGAGTGGAGGCACATACCGTATTGTATATGGCAACATTGGTACTGATCTTCAAGTTTTTGTTTTCAGAAACCCTTATGTGCCTTCAGGGACACCTTTCCAGAAGAAAGTGTACCCCACACTGACTACTGTCAGGGAGTCTGCTTTGTGTAGTCTGATCTTGCTGAATGCTGCAATGTCAGTGTTTTACTTTGCAAGGTTGAGGGCAACAAGTGATGTTTTATGGTGGGACCTGTCAGGTGTTTCAGTCATATCCAGAATTATGCATGAACATTCAAGGAAGCAATGTGCAAGTAAATTTTGGTTCTTCAACCAAGCAGAGAGATGATCTAAGAGTTTTGGCTATCTGTCCAGTGTTGGGGAAGCAGACAACATTTGGACCACCTTTTCCAGGCCCTTCCCTGCCAGGGGCGAGTAGCGTGGAGCTGCTTAGATGCACTGGAAGCTGGTGAGGAGACATGCTGTTTCATCCCACAATCGGTGCTGGCCGTATTGTTGGACTGAATGAAGTGAGTGGATGGGATATTTACAGGCATGTGACGGGAACAGTTAACAAACATTTTTATTTAGGAAAATTTGATTTATTGACTGCTGTCAGTATGTACAGATAATGTAAAAACTAACTATCATATCTCTATCTCATAAAAAAAAATAATTTCCAAAGGTGATAAAAAATCATGACTTTTCTGCTTGTTTAAAATTCTTTTTGTTTTATTTTGTTTGAAAAACTAACATTGTTATTGCTATTGTCAATGTTGATGTTATTAACTTTAAAAGTGTTATTATTAATGTTATTGTATTTGCAGTCCACATGTGAACATTAATAACGATGATGCAATGTGATAAAAATAGCATATGTGCCATGGTGCTTTACTTCTTTTCTGAGCTCATATGTCAAATCAAGCTTATTTATAAATCCCAAAAATCACAAGGTTGTCACAATGTACATTGCAAACTCTTAATAGTTGATATTTAATGAAGTTATACAGGATAAGATGGTACATAATTCTGCACCTAATCATTAGGGTTACACATAGGGCCTAGACCATTCCCTTCAACCATATTATAACAAGCCTAGGCACTTCCCACCATGCAAGTTCTTCACAGGGGCCATCAGGTGTACTCCCTTCATCTTTATCTGCTACACACTTGAAGCCTGGGCACATTTAGGTGTTCTAACAGGACAATGACCCCAAACACACATCAAAGCTGGTTTTGGATAAATCGCAAAAACGCTGGATGGATACAGCAGGTAAACATTAAGCTTATCTAATGGCCTTTCCAAATTCCTGACCTCAGCTCTATAAAACATATAAAGACTGTGCTTAAAAGTACCAATTCTGACAAGAAGAGTGGTCAAATATCCAACCAGAATTTTACCAGAAGCTTGTTGATGGCAACCAAAAGTGACTGGTCAAGGTGCAACTTGCTAACGGACATTTAACCAAATATTAGGTATTAATTTTAACCCCCGCCCGAAATAAAACCAAAATGTGCACCAAATTCTTTGTATGCTATATACTTATTCTGCCCCAGAAAAAGAACAGTTAAGTCACTGAAAGCCTAATACTTCTATTTCATGTAAAATCATGTAAAAAAAAAAAATTATCATGTAAAAAAAAAATTATGAATCATGGGCGAAAAAAATCACATGAAAACAAATTAATCATTAAAATTTTAAACACCATGTTTAAAAGCATATGTGGAAATAAATGATTCATGTGCAAAAAAGTCATATCTAAAATAAGTCAATCCAAAATCACAAGTCAAATTAATGAAACATTACAAAATCACATGTAAAATGAAGGAAATGTGTCAAGGTCATGTGAAAATAAATAAACTGTGAAATAATCATTTGTGAATATAAATGAATCATGGGTTTAAAAAAAGAAAAAAACCTAGATAAGTTTCTAGAAAAAAGTTAATCGAGCTTTTTAAAACTAGAAAAAAAAGTTCATTATGCTTTAAAAAAAAAAAAAGATGGGAAAGAAATGCCCATGTCAAATGTATTACATTACATGTGGTCTAAAAACCACATGGGTAACTTTGTAAGCTCATGTGAATGAATAATCAAAATCATTCAGACTGTCTATGAAATATGATGCTGATATTTTAGTTGCTGAGTTTCATTTTGCACATCTGTTGCAAGTTTACAGAAGAAACAATGTCTTGCTATGTTTTCAGCAAAGTTCCTTAATTAATTTGCCATTTCTGAATAAACCCAATTCTCTGAATATCCAGAGCTATTTATGTAGTCTCAGAGCCATTACACAGGAAAGTAGCTGAATAATAGAGTGATTTCACACTGCTGATTATTATTTAATGAAAAAAAAAACTGGAAAGAACATGTACTTCTCGCTGTGTGTATTAAAGTTAAAAAAAAAAGATGGACAGTCCAAATGAGTTTTTATTGGTTGGTTGGAAACAGAAGAAGAGTTGGGTGGTGGGTGGTGGGGGTGTGCTGTTCCATAAAAAGCAGATAAACAGCAGGACCACACTGTTAGAACATGTATAAGACTTGCAAACCCTATTTCCAGAAAAGTTGGGACACTTTCTAAAACTGCAATATAAACTAAAGTCTTTCATTTGTTATATCAATTGAACCTTTATTTAACAGATAAAAGGACAAAGAAGCATTTTCAGTGTTTTCATTGATGAACTTAATTCTTTTTGTTCTCAGACTGAGAATGAAATGAATATTCAAGTAACACTGAACGATTATACAAGTTTCACAGTTAGCAGTTTAACAGGTACATGTGAGGTTGTCAAGACTGAGTATAAAAGGAGCATCCACCAAAGGCTTAGTCTTTGCAGGCAAGGATGGGTCGTGGTTCACCACTTTGTCCCAAACTTCATGAGAGAATTGTCAGTCAGTTCAAATACAATATTTCTTAGTGCAAGATTACAAAGAATTTAGGTCTTTCACCATCTACAGTTCATAATATCATGAAAACATTCAGGGAGTCAGAAGAAATCTTGGTGTAGGGTGTAAAGGCCAAGGGTGTAAACCGCTGCTGAATGTGTGTGACCATCGAGCCCTCAGGTGGTATTGTTTGAGAAACCGTCATACATGATGTCATGATGGACATAGCCACGTTGGCTTGGGAGTACTTTGGAAAGTCACAGTCCAATGCTGCACAAGAAATGCAACCTGAAACTGTATTATGCAAAGATGAAGCCATATATTAATTTTGTATAGAAACACTGGTGAGTTCTATGGGCCCAACAGTGTGGCTTGACTGACCTGCCTGCAATACATATCTGTCTCCTATTGAAAATGTATGACGGAACTGTTGTCTGATCGTGCACAGCAAGAATTGGCAAGTAAATTTCCAATTTCAAAACTGCAACAATTAGCATCTTCAATTCCCAAGTGATTAAAAAGCATAATTTTAAAAAAAAGTGACGTGACCCAGTGGTAAACATGCCTCTGTCCCAACTTTTTTGAGTGAGTTGCAGGTATCTATTTCTAAATTTGTTTATGTTTAGCAAATAGAATTAAGTTCATTACCGAAAAACTGAAAATCTTTTCTTTGTCCTTTTGTCTGTCAAATATAACTTCAAGTGAATTAACAAAATTAATGAAACAGGGACAGTACAGTGCTTGACATTGATTGTACCTACCCACAGCAGTCATGCAATGGCTTCTGCTGCACAGGAAATTTGCTAGAGTATAATTTAGTCGAATTGAAGAAAGTTTTACTGAGAGGGACCAAAGTTATCTAGCCTAGAGTAAATTTCCTTCAATTTGAGTCAATTATACTTGACACAACAGGGTTCTAGAGTAGGCAGTGATGGATTCTTGGAGATGGATTTCCATGCCACAGAGCTGACAGTATTCAAGTAACATTAATGCTTTTATTACATTATGTTTGTCAGAAAGCCCATGTGACGACTGAATAAGTGTTTCTTGACACCCACCCACCCCCCCACCCCCCGGCAATAAGAGAATGTTCAGAATTGAAAGTTATTAAAAGCTGATTTATTTTACATCATTTTCAAAATCAACATTAGACTTTAAAAAAAAATGCAGCCACAAACCTTAGAAAAAGTCTTCTGTGAAAGATTTTGTTGTTGGTTTCTTTTAAATACTGAGTGGATAATGTCTTTTGAACTGTCAGCTTTGCACAACAAAATACTGCATTAAACACAGTTTTCAAAGAGTCCAAAAGTAATGGCTGTCAACTAAGATTCAAAATATGTTCAATCCTATTTGGCGGCGAGTGCTGACCCAGATAACCTGAGTCCTGAGCATGGAGTGCATATTCTTCGAAATAACTAGTGACAATTTTTCACCAGACTCAACATAATTCGCATGTGACAAGCTGCAGTTATCTGACATTTCACATATTCATAAGAAATAAAAAAAGAGTCATACAAACTCCAAACAGCAAATATACATGGTTCATAATGTAATACAGAGTACATGTGCATGTACAGAGTTCCTTAAGTTCTGGATATTTGCACTGCTGTATATGTCAAATTCCCCATCCACGGAAGGTAAAGGTCAATATTTGTTATTTTCCACTGAAAAAAAAATGTTTTGATTAAATATAATCTTCCACTCGGATAATAATCACAGTGGAAAGAAATCAGGTTTGAAGACTACAGACTAAGCAAGACTTTGTTTTACATCCCTGATTACGTTGTGTTGTCACTTCAAAATGGTTACGGATCTGAGATCCAAAGACCTATAAAATTGTGGCAACTGCCACCAAACTTGGAGCGGGCGGGTGCTCCTAATTAGGGGTGGCAATATGCATAACTCCCAGCATGCTTTGCAGGTAGGACTGAGAAATGTGACCTGGCATGGACAGGATGTGTGTGACAACCCTTTGTAGTTCCCCCACTGTCTTAGTCTCTCTTCTGAGGTTCTGTCATTTTATTTGTTTCTAATGAAGTAATGTTTTGTTTTATTGTTTTATAGCACCAGGGGCAGTTAGGGGAACCCGAGGGGCCAAGAGTGAC
Organism: Scorpiodoras heckelii; assembly: GCA_028566435.1. Lineage (NCBI taxonomy): Eukaryota > Metazoa > Chordata > Actinopteri > Siluriformes > Doradidae > Scorpiodoras > Scorpiodoras heckelii. The sequence goes on along the minus strand of JAOVVH010000033.1, from coordinate 8,245,655 downwards.
GCCATTGAGTCAAGATCATCGCAGTTTGCCAGTATGGGTGCACAGAGCCCCATTAGCTGCAGGCAGTGCACCCAAGCAGCTTTGTTGTTGCCAACACAGGCAGTGAGTGTCTCAGTCAGGCGCAGTAAGTGTTCGAAGAGAGATTACCAATTCAAGTACAAGAGTACCAGTTCACCAGCTTGAGGCGGATGGGTGCTCCTAATTAGGGTTGGCAATTTGCATAGCTCCAAGCATGCTTTGCAGGTAGGACTATGAAGTGTGTGCTTCCTGCTTCCCCGACTGTCCTAGTCTCTCTCTCCTAGTTCAGTTGTGCCATAGCTGTATGGCATAGTGACTTATACTGTACATGAGGTGGCCAAGTTAGACATAATGAATTTATTGGAGTGACAGTGTGGGGTGTGGTAAAATACTAATCTAAGTCTATCGAAAATGGCATGATGTGGTGTCCTTTCTCTGAATATGGCCTGAGTAGGATCCTCATCGGACATAAACTCCTTCCATAAATGTTAAGTTGATGTCACATCTCAGAAAACGTCACCATATCAGTGATCAGACATTTGAATACATACTGTGATGCAACCCTGTTAGCTCAGTACACTGAAGATAACAATTACAGCTCAGGTTCTAACAGTACCTATATGTTATAAAGTGATTGAGTGATAATAGAATGGTATAGTACCTTCAAAATCACATTATCATTACAAACACTAAAACGTGTGAGTAGCACTGCACCATCTTTATTATATGTTACTAAGTAGATGGTGCAGCATGGCGGAGCAGCTGGTAACCTTGCCACCTCAGTCTGTGCATGTTCATCCTGGGTTTTCTTCTACATCCCAAAACATGTCAGTAGGGGAACTGGCTAACTGCACCTGATGAATTGCATGTGTGTGTGTGTGTGTGTGTGTGTGTGCAAGTAATGATCTACAATGGATTACTGTCTCATGCATTTATTCCTGCCTCTTGTTCAAATTTCTATCTATCTATCTATCTATCTATCTATCTATCTATCTATCTATCTATCTATCTATCTATCTATCTATCTAT
>JAOVVH010000033.1:8158688-8171091 GCA_028566435.1 Scorpiodoras heckelii | reverse complement strand
TGGCAATGTGACTCCATGAAACACCTGAATTCATTGATTAAGAGGTGTGTCTGAATACTTTTGTCTATATAGTGTATGTACTGTATATACCAATGGTATAACGATTGAGGTTCATTAAAATAGGGTATTTAGTAGTGGGGTTTAAAACAGAATTGAGGCTTTGAGGATATTCTGAGCCTTGTTTGTAAAATCTTATCAGTAGACTGACTGTAAAATTGAGGTCTGGATAGCAGGATTAATGTCGAAGGTGGGAGTTTTAAAAGCTATGATGTGTTTAGTATAGCAGTAACTGTATCTTGTTTGTGGATTGCTATTAGAAACTGGTTCCCCCTTATATTGATCATTTGTACTGTAGAATATATTGTAGAGAGAAGGACAGTCTCAGAAAACATGCACATATGCTACGTTGGTAATTAAATGAATTAAAAAAAAGATTAAACTGACTAAACGCAGTGGATTATGAAATTATTTTCTATTTCATAGTCTAACCGTAATGACTCCTCCCTTTTCCATACTTGTTTGTGGGTTTTCTTCAGACCCGGCATGTACTGAGAAGAAAAAGTCTGCTTCCTTATAAAATAACGCGACAAAGAGCAGAGATGACCCAAACTGGTCACACTTTATTTGGATTCTCACAATAATTTAGTTTAGGGTTAGGGTTCAGGTAGTTCAGATTATTCTGAGATTATGCAGGTATGTTAAAGAATCAACACATACCTTACTCTGTAGATTATCTGGTGAACATCTGTAGACAGTTGAATTGTTGAACCTCAACTAATAAGCCGTTGAAATGTTACAAATACTCCGTAAACCTTCTATGGGCTGACTATACAAATATGTGTTACCATAAAGTGCTGCTCTTTAGACCAGGCCAAGATGTTGCTGGAAATAAACAAGGTCTAGAATGAGGAGTAGATGGACAGGGACAGGAAAGACATCCAGTATGCCTACTGCTTTTATTGCTTTAAAATCCTAAATTAGAAAGGTTGAACCAGTACTATGACTGATGTCAGGGGTTTACCGGTACTCTTATTCTGAATTTACTCAGTGATAATCGGACCAATAGGATATGTGTATACTATCATATTGGGGACATGACATTTAATAGGAGGCAAAAAAAGAAGACATTTAAGATTTCCCGGTTAAAAAGAGCTTTTCTCACTTACCCCTTTCAATGCCGTATGCAGTGTTCAGTGTGCAGTGGTAGCTCCGTGGTTAAGACATTAGACTACTGATCTGAAGGTCATGAGTTCAAATCCCAACACGACCAAGCTGCTACTGTTGGGCCCTTGGGCAAGGCCCTTAATGCCCAACTGCTCAGTTGTATAAATAAGATAAGTGTAAGTCACTCTGGATAAGGGTGTCTGCCAAAGGCTATAAATGTAAATGTAAATTGCATATTAATTAAAAATCCAGTGTGAAAGGAGTGGAGACTTGATTTCCAGAATTCAGTGCAGATATACTGTATGCCATGGCTTTATATGGGGAGAGAACTGGACAGACTGAAGGACTAAAGTCTATTTGGTCTATTTAGTTAAAGTGAGAGCTAAATCCCACTGGCACCATTGCCCTGGGGTAGTTAGCAGCATTGTGGGTAATGTAGGAAACCATTAACTGGAGTGAAAATAGACCAACGTGTTAAGAAAGGTTAACCTGAAAAGTCAGAATTACAACACAAATTAAATCTTTGATGCCATTTAAGATGATATGATAATTATAAAGAGTAATATACGGGTCATTTTTCCTTTAAGACAATGCAGACCATTGCAAATTCATAGAAATGTGTTGGAATCATTCCTAACCGTTATTACGATCGTAGCACACGTATGTAATCCAGTTAAATCACTGAATCCAGTTAGAATTGCTACATAAATGGTGGGAGATCAGGTTGGTGGCTCAAAGCATAAGTGGGTCAGGGTCGAGTGGGGATTGCAGTGTATATCACTGCTCAGTTCCTCCAGCTCGAGTCAGAGTTGGGATGAGGTGGGGTGGTCGGGGTGTGAACCGTGCCAACCGGTTGACAAGCGTGATAATTGAATTGTGTAAAATGCAAATGCGGGACGGTCACTTTGCCTGCCAAGGGGTGTATTCAGGCCACTTCACAGTGGGGCTCAGGGAAGGGATGTTGATTAATTAAATGTAGATCTTTATATCTCTCAGTCCACAACAGATACAAGCAAATATGGAAGATTCTGCACTTCTGCCTCTACATCTATATTTTCACTGTAGAACTGCCGAAGCATCGCAGTGTAATATTTAGTACGCTAAACCAAGCAGATTCTGATGGAATGCAAGTATGTTTGGGATCCTAGTATATGGTGGACGGGCTGTAAGTAATAAAAAGCAAACGCTACCTCTTGCTTCCTTCTGATTTGGTTCACCCCCCACTGAATGGGAATCCGCTTAGGCTGAGAGGAGGTTAAACAGAGCACCCAAGGTGCAGGGGTGTGAAATACGTCCCTCAAAGAAGAGAACCGTGCTGGTTAAATCTGTCTTTCTAATTACTAGGGAATATAGGGAGTGGTTTGAGGGGGGTTCAAATGATTTATGTACCAGGCCGTGGTTGTCTTTTACTCGTCCGTTCTCAGGGAAGGATCCGGCAGTTGATGATCCCACAGTACAGGTTTTAGAGTTTAGGGAAAAAAATGCTGAGAATGATTTTCCGTCTAGTTAAGACTGTTCTGGAAATCTGATACTCAAATCATCTGAGATATCAAGTATCATGTTGTGGTATTTGCACTGCACTGTAAAAAAAGAATAAAAAAGAATAAAAAACACAATACTGCTGTGTGATTCAGTGATCTTCGCCCTTCCCTCTTCTGAACTATTCCATGACACAGGCTCTGCACTTCAGTCTCCTGTCAGCTTATTCATCATGCAGCAATGAGTGTGTGTGTGTGTGTGCGTGTGCGTGTGTGTCGATGAGGGCCTATGATACAAAGGAACATGTCTCAGCCTGCTGGGACACACCCCCGCATATGATTCACCTAGTTCCTCTTAATCAAAGGTCATGTCTCACTCAGGAATCAAACCGGGTCCTGCCCTCCACATATTTCTATTAATCTCTTTCCTTTTTCCCTTTTGTCATTATTTTTTCCTCTCCGTCTTTCTCTTGTCTCTGTTTGCTAGTGTCAGATGTAATCCCTCAATCTGTCGAGCCCTGAATGGAATATACGAGCCCTCGTGGTAGGTTGTGAAGCATAACTCCATAATTGAGTGTCATGTTCAAGCTCGCTGTCATTTCAGATTGATGTTGGATTGTCGGCTTGAATGCCAATGGGGCACCGGATCCAATTATTCAGCTGGGACGGCAGCACAACGTGACAGGGATTGTCCCGTATTGGAGTGTATGAACTGAGTGAATTTTTCATCAGCAGTATAGGCAGTGTGTGTGTGTGTGTGTGTGTGTGTGTGTGTGTGTGTGTGTGTGTGTGTGTGTGGACAACTGCTTGACCCATTTGAGTTTATTAAGGCTCAGTACCAATATTAATACTGCTATTTTGAGATCAGTGATCAAATTCATTTATGCCGTATTACAGTTTGTATCAAAATAATCTGTAATAAATAGATAAATATCGCATGTACATTTTAAACTTTATTTTTAATCAAGTATGGGAATTTGAGGATTAGGACCTGAAACCTCGGCTCACAGCAGCTTTCCTCCAAACCGGATGGCTGACATAAACTGAAGTACGGTACCAATAAAACTGGTACACTAGTTAATACTTGGTAGGTCCCTCATGGGATCTTAGAGGGAATGTTGCACAGTCCTCACGCTGATGTTTGTTGAGGAACCAGCATTGAATTCCAGGGTTACTTGAGGCAGTGTTACACGCCTATCACCTGAAACGATCCTTGCCAGCCGACGCTGGTCACGTTCACCCTGAGTCTTTTTATGGACACGCTGCTGTTGTGTTTTCTGTTTGAGGTTTCGATGAAATTCTTGGAGTTACGGTACACCCTTGAAATGCTCATACGTGAAAATCCAAACTTTGCTTCTACCTCCGAAATGCTACGACCATCTCGCGAGCTCCAACTATTAAACCGTGTTGAAAATCGCAAAATGGTGATAACTTGCCGTTCTCACGGCGGAAACGGCTCTAAAAGCGTCCATAGATGTCTGTCGCTTTATATTTCTATGTATTTTGCTTAGACTCTGGTACTTCAGTGCCTATGCTCCATACTGGCCAAATTACCCCTATTCAGCACATATTCAGCTGCAAATATAATTAGAAAGGTACTAGGGGTCAGTACATTGGGTCGGTCCACATGAGAGTGAGTGAGATTGAATGTCTGCGTTTGAGCTCCTGATTTGTGCTTCCATCCAAAAAGAATTGTTTTGGAAATGACCTTGAGGGAAGTGATATTTATGGGCAGCACTGGAAAGACATCGATGTCGCTGATTTCCATGCTTATTTGGGGATCATCATTCTGCCTGGTGTCTTCAATTTGTAGTTTGTAGTGTGAAATTTTATTCATTTATTTTACAGAAGCTGTCCTACATAGCAAAGTCAGTGCCATTCGTTTGTGCAAGGTATTTTTTTTTTATCATAAGCATGGACGTTTCTCATGAACATTTTATTACTGATGCTGATGAAACAGGAAATTCTTTGAAATAAAAACAGTAATATTAAAAAACTGCGTTCTTTTGCTTGCATTTCTGTTTACATTTCACAATGGTTATGATGCTCTTACTGGTGTCTTTCCCCCCTTGGGGCAGTTTCTTTGGGTAGATGAGAACATAAATAATTGTGCTTGACTATGGACCAAAAACAACTGCCTGAGAGCATCTGAACAAGGTGGTCTCGGAGTGGTTCCAACCAAACCCTAGCATGGTTGGATTGCAGTGGGAAAGTGATTTGACCCTGCACGGACATGAAATGCGTGTTGTTTGGGTTGAAGGCAGCATCTTTGGATATGAGCTGCGAAACTGAGCCAAAGGACAGAACTGAAGTGCTGCAGAAAAATCACGTGGTCCATGTGAAAATAGATTCAAATGATTTACGATGACGTTCCATAAAAACTGGTATACCAGTTAATATTGGTAAGCAAGGTTGTTTGTTGGCGGGAACATCGCACAGTCTGCATGCTGACGTTTGTTGAGGCTCCAGCATTGAATTCCGATGTTTTATGGCCACGTTGCTGTCATAAGTTCAAGGTTTTCCCAGAATTCTTGTAGTCACGTCACACCCTTGAAATGCTCATATGTGAAAACCCAAACTTTGCTTCTATGACCCGTCTCACGAGCTCCAACTATTAAATCGTGTTGAAAATCGCAAAATCGTGATAACTTGCTATTCCTACGGCAGAAACAACTCTAGTAGCTTCCATAAATGTCTATTGCTTTATATACTCAGTGGCAGATGCAACCAGTGACATGCATAGGTGACGTTGCTATGTGTTATGTATAGGATCCAGTACCAGTTTTTCTGGTACTTCAGTGTATTTTGCACGTGATGTGAGAATATAACGTTGCAGCTCATGACTGACTTGTAGTGCACTTATCAAGGTGCACAACATTAGAAGGTGTATTAGAAGAGGATAATAATCTTGTATTTCACTGTATTACTGCACTTGGGTAACATTTTATCATGATAAAAATGTATATATCACTCAATTTTGATAAATGCCAAATCATAATTTTTTAAGCCTAAACGAATGAAAGTTGAAGAAACCAGGTAGTAATTGTGGCTTTAAACTACTCTTTTATCAGAACTTGATAAAGACTTGCCGAAAAGGATAACATTTCGCAAATCTGAGATAGAACTTTCAAAACAATTTGACTAATAAATTCATGATATGCACGCGTAAAATTAACTAAAATCCCTTTTCAATCTTTTTATCTCAACGAAGTAAATATGCTAATAGAAAAATGAAGTGCTCCAGTGTGATACAGCACACGTGTAAGATGGCTCAGCCTGCAAAGTTCAGAAGTGCTTTAAAGGATAATACGGTCTGTTATCCGTGCGTGCTAATAATAACTGCCGAGCAGAAGCCGTTCTACAGACAGATCACTGCTCAGCTGAAGTGTTCGGAGCAGCAGACTATAAAGAGCACGCTATAGTTACAGCATCGAAGCACATCACACCCCCGCCAAGCGCTTTAAAGATTAATGATAAAAAACGAATAACTGGAACTAATAACGTGCGCTTGGCCCTCAATTACAGAGGCGGTAAACTCAACCCATCACTCAGATCGATAACTATTCAGGTTAGATGTTGCTGATGTTGCTGTTTATCAACTACCTATTACGTGGTGAAGCTAATTAAATAAGTAGGTATTACGTTAAACATTCACACGACGTACCAACAACAGAAACCAATTATTAAATCATTAAAATCACAGACACAAAAAACTGCAAAGCAAATAACTTCTCTTTTTACTGTATTTGGTCTTGTTGAAGCTGTAGAATCTCTCAAATGTGATAAGAGCACTTTGACAGTTTGGTCACGTGACATTCAACGTAAGGCGTATTATATCGAACATTTGATATATTTCCGTTAAAGAAAATTACACTGAAGAACCAGAAAATCTGGTACAGGAGCCGATGCCACCTATTCATGCTATTGGCTGTGTCTGGCAGTGTGTAAATAAAGCGATAGACATCTGTGGAAGCTTCTAGAGCTGTTTCCGCCGTGAGAATGGCAAGTGATCACGATTTTGCAATTTTCAGGACAGTTTAATAGTTGGAGCTCGTGAGATGGGTCACATCATTTAAGAGGTCGAAGCAAAGTTTGGATTTTCACGTATGAGCGTTTTAAGGGTGTACCGTGACTACAAGAATTCCGGCAAAACCTCGAACTTATGTCGCAATGTGGCTGTAAAAAGACTCTTATCAGCTGGCACGAATCGTATCACGTGACAGGAGTGCAACACTGCCTCAAGTAACATCGGAATTCAATGTAGGTTCCCAGTATTAACCGGTATACCAGTTTTTCTGGTACTTCAGTGTATATATCACAATATGTGCAGTATATGGTTATGGTTTTATCGCCAGCCCTAAGTACAGTAACTCACCATATTATTATTACATTATTACATTATGTTATTATATTACATCAGCTCATACTTTTTATGCTAGTCGTTTCCCAGGGAACCCAAAAACGGTACCAGATAGCACACTGGAGCTTTTACTTGCCTGGTGGGATAGGTAGTAAATTTATGATTTGTCCATGTCTGACCTGTGTAGGAGGTTGCTTTCTTTGAGACATGTAAAAGCATCAGAGATTTTTGGGCTGAGAGAGAAATGGAGAGAGCCAGTCTCTGCTATAGTATCACTACAATTTGAACATCCAGAGAGTGAACAGATTACAACTTCCCCAGCGCTGCATTATAAACTGCATTATAAAATCTGTTTGTCCTAATTGATGGGTATCTTGCCTGTTAACACGCACATGCAAATTATGACAATTACCTCTATTTTTAAAGTCCATTGTATATAAAAAGGTCTTCTAACCTGTAATATCTGATTGTGTTATAAATTAATACGTACATGCCGGTGTAATTAAAAAGAGAGCGAGAGAGAGAGAGAGAGAGAGAGAATTAGTCTCATCCTGTTCCATTAAGATTTTATTATTACTGATTATTATTATTATACTCCGTTTTTTTTAAATCAGTGCTTAAGGTTTGATTAATTTCTGTTGAATTTCTCCATGTTGAACACTAAATAACTTGCAGGAAATGTTTATAATAAACAGAATTGTTTGGAATGAATAATAATTTGTTATTAATCCTAATTTTGTTGATGCGTTTAGGTCTAGAAATGTTTTGTTATAATTAATATGCCATGGTTGTTAGCAGGTCTTGTATTTCTCGTAATGCTTTGGCAACACTGTAAATGCATACGGTCATGCCAGTAAAGCTTATTGAATTGAATTGAATTGAATTGAATTGAACTGAATTGAATTGAGAGAGAGAGAGAGAGAGAGAGAGAGAGAGAGAGAGAGAGAGAGATCAGCCAACCGTTAACGGAGACGTCCTATACGGTGTTTTTCTTTGGTATGTGTGTTTGAACCCGGCCTCGCAGCTGCCGTTCCTCATGGTTTAAAGTTTGCCTTTCACACTTCCTCAGAGCCAACTATTCAGAGCCGTCCTCTGTGAAACAGGTGGGCCTTGTCTGTAGTTTCCAACCTTTATGAATGTTCATGTGCATATGTGTGTGTTTGTGAAATGCTGCATACTTCAGCAGAGGGTGTAGAGGTCAGGGCTTTATGCTAGGGAAACAGCGGAAGCGATTAATGATTTATTGAGGCAGTAATCACCTTATGTGTCAGAGTGCTGCTGCCCAGATGGTCCTGCTGTTAAGAGGTGCAAATTATACTTCAGAGCCAAAATCTCTGTTGTTTCTCTCTCTCTCTCTCTCTCTCTCTCTCTCTCTCTCTCTCTCTCTCTCTCTGTCTCCTTTGGTATATATGGCTATGTTTAAGCCATAGCACTGTGTGTGTGCGTTCCCAGCTGTACTTCATCATTGTTAGGTTATCATATCCCACTAGTCTTTGATGGCGTAAAACTTGCTCTGGCAGGTAGCAAATGCAAAGACCCAGAAGCTCCCAAGCCATCAGCCTCCACTTCTATTAAAAAGTCATAAGTGTGTAACGGTGCTTTGAACCAGGAGAAAATCACTGGAGTGTGTTGTCATCATAGTTAGTGGACATTAATGGGAAAGGCTTTTGTAAAAAATTGAAAAGCACAGCTTCTTTAAGGCATTTTTTTTGCAGTTTTATTTTGAGCTATAGGAGCTAAGCTTTCCATTCAGTTACATAAAATCTGAATAAATAACTAAATGGTGAGTGGTTACCTTGTACTGCTTCACCAGCAGTGATAAGTTCATGACTGTAAATGAGAATATGAACATGAACATGAAGCTTGTCATGTTTTGCACGGACATTTTACGTTACCACTTGACTACTGCAGTGGACTCTGAACAGATGAATTTGACGCTGGGAGAATAAACACGAACTTATTTTCATCTTTGACCTTTTTAAACAAGCCAAGTACTGAAGTACCAGAAAAACCTATGCAAAATACATAGCAATGCCATCTATGCACGTCATTGGCTGCGTCCGCCAGTGTGTATATAAAATATATAAACAATCTATGGAAGATTTAGAGCTGTCTCCACCATGAGAATGGCAAAATCACGATTTTGCTATTTTCAACGTTTAATAGCTAGAGCTCATGAGATGGGTCATAGTATTTCAGAGGTCGAAGCAAAGTTTGGATTTCACATATCGGCGTTTCAAGGGTGTTCTGTGACTACAAGAATTCCGGCAAAACCTCGAACTTAGGACAGCATTGTGGCCGTAAAAGGACTGAGGGTGAACGTGACCGGTGTCGGCTGGCAAGAATCATTTCACGTGATAGGCGTGTAACACTGCCTCAGGTAACATCAGAAGTCAATGCTGGGGCCTCAACAAACATCAGTGTGAGGACTGTGCAACGTTCCCTCCAAGATCCTGCGGGGAACCTACCCAGTATTAACCGGTATACCAGTTTTTCTGGTACATCAGTGTACATATTATAGTTTAAACCACAGCAGATAATCTACTACAGAAGCTACTATTGGTTCCTAATTAGAAAACTAGAATTTTTTCATTTGTTGATCTCCTCTGCTAGAGTATTAAAGTACTCCAGTCTGTATCCAGATCACTGTGCTTTACCTTTGCCACCAAATGGAGGCAAAACATATCCCCCCACCCCCCAAAAAAAATAAGATAGCCACAGGTTTTTCCTTTAATTTGTTAGCATTTTGTACATTTACATGTCTTAGAAATCTTTCCTGGTATTTGGTCACAAGATGATACATTCAACACATACATCACAAAACCTGTAAGGAAGACATGCAGCTCTCACTCCTGTCTCTTGTCTTTAAGGCTTAAGTGTTGAACGCCGACTGTCCCTGCTGTTTCATCAATGCCCTGTGGTGTTATACTAAACACATTCACCTCCTTTATTCAGGCTGACACGCCAAGTCATTGTGTGCTTCGGGTTAAATAGACTGAGCTTTGCGAACTGAGCTTCGCCTCCCTGTTCTGCACAGTTGAATTCACAATGGACTGCCCCAGAGCTCACGACCCTACTGCCACCATTCACATGCTAATGTGGTTAAACGCAGCCTGGAAGCACATGCTAATTTGCTTCTCCTCCTCCCTGTCATCCAGAGAGAACAGCATATTGATTGCTAATGGCCTATGTGTGGTATTAAGAAACATAAAGGAGACATGTTGGCCCAAACTTATTTTTAAACAATGTGACCTAGGAGGATTTTATCGCATTGCTGCCAGTTTAGTCTTTGGGGTATTTATGGCAAGAAATCAATAGAAATTAAACTCTCTCCATGAGCTTGGTGTAGATTGTTTGTCTGTTGAACTGAAAGGAATGATACAGCATCAGAGGCAGGAGCAGAGCTGCTGTGCTAATTTTTGCTGTGAAGCGGTCATGCTGCTCGTCTATGCGTATGTGTGTTTAAATATAACATACCGGTATATGTGGGTTCCATGCTGCACTAATCAACCACAGGCCATATACACATGTGCCTTTGCATCCGTCCTCGTTGTTTCCTCGGCTTACCTAAAACCCTGTCCACGCGACAAAGGAATGTTTCGAAAACGACGTTTTTCCTTTGCGTTTTCAAAAAGTTTCACGTCCATATGACTACGATTTAAGAACTCAAATCTTTGTACACACAGATTTGAAAAAAACAAGTGAAAACATTGTAGTATTTATGCCAGTCCAGTAGTTGATGGTGTAATTTAAATATACAAACACCACAGAAGAACACCATGAGCTTGTGTATAAGAGGCGTTTTTCGATACGTAGTAAGTTTGGACTTACAGACTCGATAAATTCGACTCACAAGTACAAGGACGGAAGGACAGAAGGACACTGTACGGTTATTCTGCAATTAGAACAGCAGCGTATTTGTCGTACTTGACTTCACCTGCTAGCGTGACTGCACATCTCTGAAAACGTCGGAGCAGATTTTCACGTAGCCTCTTTCTTCATAAATTAACGGTATTATTGACGTCTAAATAATTATCATTATCGGCATTCTCGGCCAGAAAAATCGTATAACTTTATTTCATAGCACAACAACAGTAGTATTTCGAAGTTTTTCTCCTCCACCATCACACTGAGCTTGGTGCGAAATGCATTCTGGGATATCTGACTGTCTCAAGTCTATACAAGTCACCTCCCGATGTATCCTTGATCGCATGGGTGGAACAAGAACACATCTGGGCATTTGAACTCTACTTGGCTGGATGCAGACTTTTGGACGGAACAGTACTTGGGCTGCGACTGATGATGTTTCTCAAGTACACAAGAACATAAGTACAGACAGGAACGCGGATTGAGAATCGGCTGAGGGGTTTCTCAGTGCGCCGTGCCGTCATCGTTTTCAAAAGGTTCCGTATTTGCCTGTCCACACGGCGACGTAGGGGTTGCGTTTTCGAAAGATTCCACACTGGAATGCGTTTCAAAAGTTTGCATTTCCTCTTCCAAAAAACCCAACAAAACAAACTTTTCTGTTTTTGCAAAAACTCTCTTTTCACCATGGTCATGTAGATGAGGCCTAAGAGTATCATTTTTCCCTTTCTCTCTGTTCAGTATACTTTTTGGCTCTGTCTCATGGCGGGCTTTTCTAATTATACGGTTGGACATCTTCACCTACCAGTGAGGGTGTAATTACCTCTCGACCAGTTTTGCTCAGCAGCTGTTTGTGGTTTTGTGGCATGGCTCGCCCAGATTAGATGTGTTACCATCAGGCTGGCTTAAACTGCAATGCACAAATATGATATAGGGCTGGGGATTTGCTGTCAAACCACATTGTGTTGTTGGATTCATTTACAGGCTTACTGTGTGGCTTTTTCTAATTTCCTACAATACTTTGTGAGCATTTTTTTAGTCACTCAGTGTTCATGTGGTCAACTGTGAAAAATTATTCATAGCAACAAAAATACATTAGTTATGCACTGTTCAATTTGCAACAGCTTGCAAGTTACCTTTTGCTATTTATAGACAGCATAGACATTCAAATCTCTGCTCTTCCCAGCTGGCTAACGTCACATGCATTCTTTGTTTGCCTAGCTATCCTACACCGAGTACATTTCCAACTCCCAGAATGAAAATTTCAGGAGTACACTTTTATAGATTTTGAGATGCTGTAGAAAGTACACTGAAAAAAAGCAATATGTGGTCAGTCAGATCTAAGAGAACATACAGTATTGTGTATAGTTTAGATACAAAAAATTCAAAATGTGATTTCATTGCTTATACTAAACATAATCTAAACACTTTTCTAATTACTAGATTGTATCATATGGAGAGGCACGGTGGTGTAGTGGTTAGCACTGTCGCCTCACAGCAAGAAGGTCCCGGGTTCGATCCCCAGGTGGGGCGGTCT
>JAOVVH010000033.1:8038410-8051278 GCA_028566435.1 Scorpiodoras heckelii | reverse complement strand
ACCCAGACTGCTCCACCCGGGATTCGAACCCAGGACCTTCTTGCTGTGAGGCGACAGTGCTAACCACTACACCACCGAGAATAAAGATTGCTAACATCAAGGAAGAGAAGCATGAGGTCGTTTGCATAATTTTAACAATCCACTGTCAGCAACATTAATGGAGCTGTTCCTGTTAAGAATTTGTGACAAGCAACAAAATAAACATAGCGTACATAAATAAAATAAAACGAACTCAGAAGTAAAATATTCCAAATTAAGGCTGGTTTTGATTCAACGATCAGTGATTTAGGGTGAGAAATAAACACAAAAATTCATTTTACAGTGCTGAAACAGAGAAGACTATACTGTGATACGTTCAGCAACATTCAACATTGATACTATAATAGTGCAATATGCAATATGTACACTGTAATTACAGTGACCAAGTACAAAATGATGTGGGTGGGAATTGTTTTATTGTTCTTTGGGAGATGTCTTATAATGTAGCAGTTCAAAAAAGGATGTTTTCTCAAATTGTAGCAAACCAATTTTCTTTTCAAAATTTAACATTTTCTTATCAAAATCTCAGTTTCTACAAAACATGAGGGTTCAGTTCTCCCATTCAAGTCCTTTTTTTTTGCATCTCTCCAATTACACACATTTCAGTTATGTACACTGGAGCCTATGCAATTTACATAGCAAAGCCCATTGGCTGTGTGTATATAAAGCTAGAGCTGTTTCCGCCATGGAAACGGCAAGTTATCACGATTTTGCGATTTTCAATGCAGTTTAATAGTTGGATCTCATGAGATGGGTCATAGCATTTCAGAGGTAGAAGCAAAGTTTGGATTTCCACGTATGAGCATTTCAAGGGTGTACCGTGACTACACAAAATCAGGCAAAACCTCAAACTTATGACAGAGGCGTGGCTGTCAAAAGACTCTAGGTGAATGTGACCAGCGTCAACTGGCAAGAACGGTTTCATGCGACAGGCTTACAGCACTGCCTCAAGTAACATTGAAATTCAATGCTGGGGTCTCAACAAACATCAGCATGAGGACTGTGCAACGTTCCCTCCAAGGTCCCGTGGGGAACCTACCAAAAATAACTGGTACTTCAGTATATATGTTTCCGTATGCACTTCAGTCATACTCACAGACCATAACTTCACAATCATAGCAGGCACACTTGAAGAGGCACAGACCGAGTCACAAACTTGTGTATTTTATCTGTCCAGAAAATGAAGAAATGTGGACTTCCACATTTGGATTTATCATTGAAATCCATTCAAACCATAAGGCAGACTCTGATTTTGAAAATAAATGCAGTAGGGAATACTGTGGCTAAAACCTGCCACTGTTTCCTTTCTTATACTCATCTTAATTGACTTGATTTATTCTTATACATAATTAAATGATCATTGATTGGCGAGCTACACTCTCGTTCAGGGATGAACTCACTTTGAAAGCACACGGACATGTACACGTAAATTAACTGGCCACTAATAAGCCACATGTGAGAATCATCTTGCTCTGTTTCAAACTGCTTCTCTCCATTCACAGACAGCGCTTGTCCATGCCCCGCTGACACACAGTGTAATACAGGACTACAAAAATGTTATTGCAGTTTAATAAAGACAAAGACACAAATATCGGAATTTTTGAAATGTATAATAAGTATAATAAGTGTACAAAATTAGGGAAACATACTGGCAAAGTAAGGAAAAGCCAGTAATTAGCTGTGTGAATACTATATTGTGCATAACATTTCCAACTTGGAACTGAAAATGAATAAAAGAGCAGCTAATTATCGGTTATTTAAACAGAGTGACGTTATGATTTGTTTGTGTTCCCTATTGGTATTTCCTGTGAGGTATGTGCTTGCATTTTGACAATAGCTCCTTGCTCTCAAATTAAGTTAATAAAGAAACTCTTTTGATCATTGGGATTTGCAGCAGTCTGAAATCCACTCTGCACAATTTAGCCTGCTGTGTTTTGAAAAGATCAGAGGTTTACTGATTTTAAATACTTTTTTTTGCAGCCCCCAATTTAATTATTTAGTGTTGCTTTTTTGTGCTTGAGGAGCGAATCTGAATAGGTGCATCTGCTCCAGTAAGCTGGCGATTAAGGAAAGCTCACATATTATGTGCCAGGTCCTTGGATAGGATCTGTTTATTTAATACATACTTCTGAACAGCAAGCACAATAAGCAAGCAGGCATTTGGTATGTGTTTCTGAAAAGAATGAATAAATAAACAGAAATGTCTACTTTTTTAGTTTTAATTATTTCATTTTTCTAAAGTAATATCAAGGAACCAGGTAACAAGCACTTTAATTTGCAGCCAGTGTTTCTCAAACGAACCCTCTCATTTTTTAATTTACTGCTTCCTGGTACATATAACTGCAGTCACAATACAGTTTTTATTCTTCATATTAATAAAAACAAAAATGAACCATAGTTTAAGTTATGATTGTCAGGCATTCTCATGCCAGACCCAACGCTCTTAGCAGGTCCTAATCTCCGTTTTTCTAATCACCTTCACCTGTTTCACCTTATCTTCCCTTCTCTCTCCTTATATATACTTTTGCCTTTGCATCATTCAGTGCGAAGCACCGTCTGAGTTTACTCTTTCATGCCAAGCTCTTTATCTCACTGTTACGCTGATCTCTAGTCTTGGTATTTTCATTCCTTTCTCCTCCGTTTTCCTCCATTTTGTTGCATCGTCGTCCAACGCCTTCCCTCCCTGCCTGCCACCCCTACCTTATCCTATAGTTCTCTTTTTGTCTCCCTCTACCTGCTTGCCTGCCTTCTCTCCCTCTCTGTTGGTATTCCAATAAACGCCCACCGGGCTCCACTTGCATCTGCGTCTCCTGCCTCTTTATCTCTTTCCAGCAGTTACGGGGCCATTGTGACAGAGTGCTTCGCCAACACATGGAGATGGCATCATGGAGCAAATTCTTGGGAGAGCTTCATTACTGCCTGGAAGAAATAACCAAAGGACTCCAATCACTCCAAGAGAGAAGAGGATTTTTTGGATGAGAGGTGGGTTAAGAAGAAGAACATTACCACGACCACTCTATCCTAACCTCTTAGGTTGATGGGCATCAATGGACTTCCCTGGGAACAGGGCTCATCTCTAAACGCACCAAGCCCCTGGAACTGCGTATAGGAGCACTTCACAAGGACAGCAGGTCCTTTAATCTCATCACCTCCCACACAGCCACCATGATACTCAGGCAACCCTGGCTACAAGAACATAACCCGACTTTGGCTTGGAACACATTCACTGTCTCCTCCTGGTGCATCTTTTGCCAAAACCACTGTCTGGAGTACCCCTGCTGACCCGTCACCCAGCTCAAGTTGGGTTGGAGGAGGCTTTGCCCCCAATGTTCCTGAAGCCTACTATGAACTCTGTGAAGCTTACTATGAGGTTTTCTGTAAAAAGTGTGCCACTCAGCTATCTTCCCAAATGATTGCTCATTTGACCTCATGGAGGGTGCTAACATTCCTCACATCACGCCATACTCCCTGTCGGTCTCAGAAACCTGCACCACGGAGGAGTATATACAAGAGGCCCTGGTTCAACAGTTCATCAGCCCTTCGCTCTCCCCAGCCAGTGCTGAATTCTTCTTTGTTCCCAAGAAGTAAGGAACCCTCCATCTGTGCATTGACTATAGTTCCCTCAACAAAATTACTAAAAAGTATGCTTACCTTCTACCTCTAGTTCCCTCTGCTCTCGAGCAACTCTATAATGTTCGCATCTTCTCCAAGCTTGACCTTAGGAACACGTACAACCTCATATGCATTAGAAAGGGGACGAATGGAAGACCGCCTTCAGCACTTCTTCTGGCCATTATGAGTAGCTGGTGATGCTGTTCGGCCTCACAAATGATCCAGCTGTTTTCCAGGCCTTTGTCAACGATGTGCTTCAGGAGTTTCTGGGCCTCTGCGTAGTCGTTTACATGGATGATGTCCTGGTTTACTCCTCTGATCTCATCTCACATCGTGAACATGTTAAACTGGTCCTCTCGAGGTTGTTGGCAAATTAGCTAATTTAAAGAAGAAGGATGAGAAGGATGAGAAAATATGAAGGCTGACTCCTTATCACGTATCATCTTCCACTCATCAGCAGAGGAACCAGAAAACCCCAAAAGTATACTGCCTCCTCAGGTCTTCCTATGCTCCATTGTTTGGGAGCTCGGCAGAGTCATAGACCATGCTAATGAACACCTAGATGCTGACCTGTGTCCCCAGGGAAAGAAGTTCGTTCCTCCTGAAGTCCGCTCACGCCTCATAAACTGGGCACACATGGGTCTCGGCTCGGGGCATCCCAGTGTCATGAGGACTGTACTTAAACTTACCCCTAAATACTGGTGGCAATTCTTCACTGTGGATGTTCAGACGTTTGTGGCCTCATGTGCTTCCTGCGCGGCTCACAAGACCTCCAAAATGCTGCTCGCCGGCAAACTTATTCCCTTAGCAGTACCTGAGGGTCCGTGGGGAATGTGAGCGTACTAGCCAGGAGCTGGGTAAATTCCTCAGAATATACTGCAGGAAATACCAAAGTGACTGGGACACCTACCTTCCCTGGGCTGAAATTGCCCAGAACTCTCTCTAATGCACTGCCACCAACTCAAACCCCTATCAATGTGTGTTTGGTTTCCAGCCTCCTTTCTGACCCTGAGACGTAACTCCCTCGAATGCCCCAGCTGTCGATGAGTAGTTCCGTAAGAGTGAAGAAGTCTGGAGTTTTGTGCATCAGCGTATCAAGTGTATACTTCAAAGATACAAGGAATTCACTGATAGTAGGTGTGGGGAGACTCCAGGTGGGGGATCTCGTGTGGCTGTCCACTCGCCCGGGGTTCCCATAAACTTAACCCATGCTCTGTCAGGCATTCTCAGACCAGACCCAACGCTCCTAACAGGTCCTCTTCCCCATCTTTCTAATAACCTTCACCTGTTTCAAATTATCTCTGCTTCTTTCTCCCTATATATACTTCTGCCTTTGCATCATTCGGTGCGAAGCACCATCTGAGTTTACTGTTTGCTGTTATGCTGATCTCTAATCCTGGCATTTTTGTTAATTTCCCCTCCATTTTCCTCTGTTTCAGTACTCCAATCTGTTTTTTCTCTCACCTTTTCCTTTCTATCTTACTTTTGATTCCACTCTCATTCTCTTCCCTATCTTTCTCACGCTCTTTTCCCCACTTTGTCTCATGTTTTGCCAGTTTTTCAAGGGCTGGACCTGGGCATAGTCTTCCTCAGGATTCAGCTCTCTCATCCACCCCAGAGCTGTGTCTCAGAACTACCAGCCTCATCCTGAGTTCCACCTTGCAAGCTTTGCTGTCTAATGCCTTCCCTCCCTGCCTGCCACACCTACCATTTCCTACAGTTCTCTTTTTGTCTCCCTCTACCTGCTTGTCTGCCTCCTCGCCCTCTCTGTTTGTATTCCAATAAACACCCACCAGGTTCCACTTGCATCTGTGTCTCCTGCCACTTTATCTCTTTCCAGTGTTCATGGGGCCATTATGACAATGCTCAGGTAAAAAGGATCATTAAGAAGGAATGCAAAGAGAAAAGTAAAGTATACAGTGCCTTCCAGAATTATTGGTACTCAAAAATCTAAAAGAAATCCAAAACAAACAAACAAAAAAAAAACATGCCATCTTTTGTTAATTGTATTTGAACATTTTTTAATTTTTCAGGGTTTTTTTTTGTTTAATTGTTTGTTTTACAAAAATGATCAGCATCCTTACAAATATGATGCCTTATCAGAGGAGAATAACAGCAGTATAAATACTTTATAAAGGTGTCTTGGTCCATTCCTCTGTAAAGAACTTTTTAAGCACCATTAAATTCTTTATGCTTTGTGCATGTGGATCTCCCTCTTCAATTCAGACTGCTGATATTCTGTAGGGGAAAATTTAGAGACTGAGATGGTTGTTGAAAAACACTCATTTCACATCTCTTGATGTGTAGCCAAGGGTGAACATCCTAGCAGGGACAATAGGTTTAGTTCTAAAATATCCTGGCATTTACCAGAGTCCAATATGTCAGTGATCTTCATGAGACCCTCTGATCAACCAGTCACAAACAGCACCAATAACTCACCTCCTTATTTTACAATGGGTATTAGATGCTTGTCCTCATATGGTGTCAAAAATGCTGATGGTTTATGACCCATCTAATCACAATGCACAATACATATAGTACTGTGCAAAAGTCATAGGCACCCTATTGTTTTTAGGTACCACTTTTGTTATTGACGTTTTTATGATTTTATATTTCCAAACGCTACTTTTCCAACAAAAAAAATTAAATGTCATACAAAGATGTTTGTATATCAGTAACAAAAGCAACATATTACATAACAGTCCACTTTTCAGGCAAAAGAACATAACGAAGGCTGCTGGGTTTTGCATGCAAATTTAGAAGTAATTGTGACAGTCAAAGTCTCCAGAAGAGTTGTGGCGGATTCTGCAAGACACTCAGTAAAACTTACCAGCTAATTACTGTACAGTACAATGTAGAGGTCTTAGGCACATGCAAAGACTTTCTGTAAAGCAAAGATGCCTTTGAAAACACTATAAAATGCAGTAAACAGTAATAAGCTAAAGGAGGTCAATATTTGGTGTGCCTTTTTCTTAAATAATGTGTGCAGTTTTATAAGGAAATTAGCTTTTAAATTTTACTGAGCATCTTGGACAATCTGCCACAGCTCCTCTGGAGACTTTGACTGTCACACTTGCTTCTTTTGTTTGCATGCAAAACCCAGCTTTTGTGCTGCTTTCATTACTGACATACAAACATTTTTGTGTAATATTTTATTTTTTGTTGGTAAAGTAATGTTTGGAAAACTAAAACCTTTTGACTCAATAATGCAGAACTAAAAAATAACATCAATAACAAAAGTTGTACCTAAAAACAGGGTGCTGAATAACGAAAATGATTTCTGGTGAAGTTCAGTTTTAATAGTTTAAATTTTATACCCACATGAATGCACAAAACTGTCCAATACTAAAACTGTGACCATACAGTGTACTCATAGGTACAGTTCGTGCCAATTTTCAAACTGTTTTAGATAGTTGAATCTTTCTGTTATGGACCTGATTATGATTAATTGTATTTAAATGCTTATGTGTTTTTAAACCTGATTTGTGTAGGTCAGCACAAATCAGTCGGATGGTCAGGGTGCTCAGCGTGGAACTGTTGAGTGAGCGCCGGGTCCAGGACATCAGTGGCAGGAATCCAGCATCTTTCCTCTGGACCAAACCTATCCCAGTCCACTAGGTATTGCAGAACCCCTCCCCTGCAATGGGAATCCAGGAGCTTGTCGGCCAGATAGATGTTGGGATCATCCGAGATGGTGTTGGGTGGAGGAAGGAAGGGATTGCCCTCAGAATCCAGCGGGCCAGCAACAAAAGGTTTAAACAGAGATATGTGGAAGGATGGAGCAAGGCATAGGCGTGGGGGTAGTTTAAGGTTACGTTGTTGACTCTTAAGAATGGGGAAAGGTCCAATATAGCATGGGTAAAGTTTATGTGTCTCTTATGTGCAGAAGGTGCTTTGATTTTTCCCATTGTGATGGAGGACAAAAGGATTTAAGATGAGTGCAGCTTCATATTTATAACCTAGGGAAATGGGGTAAGGTTAAAGGCAACAATAAACAATAAACAGAACAACTGGAAAAAAAAAGTTTTCCAAGAATGACAATTTGTTTGCATTTATTTAAAATAGAAATAAATACAATAATTTTGGCACACATATATTTTAAAGAAAATACTATTAATAAAAAAGGATCTAATGAGGACATTTTGTTAGAACAAAGATACAGTTCTAAATACAGTTCAAATAAGTTTCTTCTGATGTTTGAGTGGAAAATTGTAATTATTGTGTGTAATTTTTTATATAATTATTTTGATGGGTTTCAATCATTTTGAAGAATCGCAATAATTCTGGAGGGTGTGAAGTAGACAATTTTTCAGTTTTTCTTCTGGATATTTAACTTTACTGACTTCTTGAAAAATGCACGTGAAAAAAAAAATCCTGAGAAACTATTTAGCTTTCCAGACTGGCAATAAAGCTAATCATATCCATTACATTCACTGCACAATCCTGTTCTGTCCACACCTAGCGTCAAAGCATTAAAATGAGGCATCTCCTTGTCTGAATGTACAACCAGCAAAATCCTTGAGACACAAAGTCATGACAGTACAAACACACATTAAACAATACTGTACAATTTAAACTATTCCAATTCTTTCACCTGAACAGAGCTGTACTTTAAGTGTGACACAAGACCGCTGTTTGAAACAGGTCTATTCTGAAGTGCCTGTATCACAGACATGTCTACAGTATCTTTAATAAGCACATGGTATTATGTACATGACATTTTGAGAAACATGACACAAGGACTGAAAAAACATTTTGTTAACAACAAACTTTTCTGTGCTTCAGCGGCTAAAGTACTGCATGAAGATGCTCCAAAGAGTGAGTAGGGAAACACACAGCACTTCCTGTTAATATGTTCACATTACATGAAATAGCAAGACACATCCAATGCAGTGCCAGGGAAAGAAATGTCTCAATATCAGTTCATTGAAAAAGACGAAGGTGACTAAACATGTCCTCACTGGTCAAATCCATAAGGTTTTGAAGAATCCATTGGTTCGTATCTCTCCATTGTCCTTGGCCTCTGACTCTGCACTCTACTTACATGACAACAGTCTGCATGGCATATGGAGTAACAGTGCATCCATTCCCAGTCTGGACGTGTGTGTCTGGTCAGTGCTTCAAGAATTCTGTCACCTGCTGGAAACTACTATTATCCTACCATAAATAAGTTTACAGATGGCCATATAGCAGAAGTCCATCCACCTGTGGTACACAAACACCACCTACATCAACACTAAAAGCATCAAGTCAACAGACCACCACATTACTAAATAAAAGTTTTTTACAACACTTGGTCCACTTTTCTTCTCACTGAAGGTCAAGTATACAGTGAGGTTTCTCAGTCCTTCCTTAAAACCACAGCGTAATTTTCTCACTGTGATGTGGCCTGGTTTTTCAGCACTGCCCAGATGCCTGGAAGTGTCAGCCCTGACCCTAGCCACAAATCAGAAAAGGCAGGCAGATGTGCATTGGTGATCTCTGTGCTGATAACGGAGTGGCTCGCTGGAGTGGTGGGCAGGAAGACACGTCTGTCTGAGGATGGAGCAAGAAGTGAGGAGGCGGGGCTTAACCAGAGTCTACATTTTATACCTGTACATGGGTTCCTTGCTGCTGCTGATGCTGCTGCTGTTGTAAATGCAGGCACTGAATGCTTGAGAGGATTTTCTTCTGATGGCCAGTCAACACAATGCCGATCTTCACGAGTTCACTAACAATGCACAGGAAGACCGAAATCACAAAGTAGCAGTTTGAAGGCATTTTTCTTATTAAAGGCAGAGGTTCAGTAGTTGTTGACATTGGTTTACCACACAGTGGGCCATTTTTCGGTCGTTACAAAACCTCATATGGCATTAAATACAGCTGTGGTTTACATAACAGGACGAATAGGATTTTACAGCCTTGAAGAAAAACAAGTTGCCACTTTTTACACACTTCTTACCCTCTCACTGATAACTCAGTGCCTCTGCAGACTATTTAATGCCTGAGAAAGCTGGTGTTACGCATTTTCGGGCACAGACATGAAAATACACACAGAATGCTCACAAAGAGAGTTTTGAAACCCTTTAAAATATTCAATAACTGATGAACCAGTTTTTATATCTGAGGGAGTTTTTCCTTGCCATAGTCTTCCCTGGTTTGCTCATTAGGGATACAATTTAGGGATAAAATTAATATACGTTAAGAATGTTCTGGATTTTATGTCTTTATACAGCTGCTTTGGGACAATGTCCATGGTTAAAAGTGCTTTAGAAATAAAATTGAATTGAATTGAATTGAATATTGTTAACTCATATTATGGAGACTGTACTGACGAAATGAAAAAAAAAAAAATTTAAGTGGAATTTTCAGCACTGAACTTTCCAAATGTGTGGCATCACATTACCAGGACCTCATTTAATATTATACTGAGAAATATTGACAGCTGATGCCCAGCTACTTTTTGTATGGAAAAATAATATCAAACAACATCAAATATGTTTACGATGAAACAGGAAATCAACTTCATCATAAATATAATTCACATCATTCCCTCTAGTCTTTTGACCTCAGATAAATGTCAATAAGAGCATCTGAGGAACAATCATGCTTGCAAAAACCTATATCACTATTAATTTTTAGTTAGTGACATAATTATGGATTAATTCAGTCAGTTTTGTTGTGCTAAATTTTTGCCTTTGTCAAACATCAACTTCTACAGTGTCAGCATCATGGAGAATCTGACAGCTGGTATTAAGACCATTTCCAAACTGAGTCTTTTAATCTACAGGCTTAACCTAGATCTGTTAACCTAGATCTGTTCCACTATGTCACTTTGTCTGTGTAACCTGTGTGACATGGTTGTGAGTGTGATAATGAGACACATCCAATGCCAGAAAACACTTCAGCCCCACCATTTCACCTTCACTAACTGTGAAAATGTGTTTATCAGCTGACATGCTTCTCTGATTACATGGATATTTCTGTATTGTACATCCTTTTTCTGTTTGACCTTATGAAATGATTCTAATAATCTGAGATACTAGACTTCTGATTTTCATGAGCTATAAGCCATACTGATCAAAATTAAAACAAAAAGGCTTGAAATATGTCACTTTTCATTTACATATTTTATATTAATTACACTTTAGGTGTAACTAGGTGTAATTTTGCAGAATCATAAATGTGCCACTAACCTGACAGTGACAAAGAGGACAGAGTCAAGAGTGATGTATCCAGCGCTGGAGAAATGTTCTTTGTACTGACTCATCTTAATGGAGTCCAGCCAGTCAGCCACTGTGCTAAATGCAGCCTCTGGAGTTTCTGGGTCCTCCCTGAGGACAGAGTGGGGAAACAAAATCATTCATTTCTCACGTCATCTTTAACTGACATGGTACAGTATATTTGAGGTTTTTTGGGGTTTTTTTTGTTAAAACTGCTCTAAATGCTTAGAGTAAGGACAAAACAAGATACCACCACAGGGTAACATTTAGAACAGACCAGTTAGAACAGATGATACATGGTGAAATCATCTGGGGAAAAGGATCATTTGGCCAATACTGTACAATGTGTTGCCAGATGTTGCCATAACTTAACAATATCCACCCAAAGCTGTTTATAGTGGTTACTGACCATATATTGTTTTTGCATTTTTTGCATTTGATGGTTTCTGGATTATGAGAACTGGCATTTAAGCGTATATTATAAAAATCTGATTTCTATTAAAATACTAGAATGTTTCAGGGTTGGGGAAAGTATTGGGAAATTATACTTAAGTAAAAGTACAGATAATGTGTCATTTATTATGTGCCCAGGGAGCATCACTCCAAAAAAGAGGTCACATCAGATGACAACTGGCATCATTCTTTATAGCTGTTTTTCATGCAACATCAATAAATTTGATTGGATGCTTTAAACTGAGGCTTAACTAAAATGCAAATAAACCGTGTTCTGAAACCATTCTACTGATGTACGCCATGCAGTCATTTGCTGGATAAGGGAAGAACAGACCTTTGATTTCTTTGAGGGTCTAAATAGAAATGTAAGGTTTAAAAAAGTTTTCATCTTGGAAATTAAATTAAGTAAGAGGACAAGTATGCAAGTTCAGTAACATTCACATATAAATACACACAAATGATTCTTAAATATAATAAGCATAATAAAGTATTTTCCACCTCTGGAATCTTACTTGTTATTCATGTTTTGTTTATTTGCCTAAGTTGTGAAATTACTCATTGATTGTTTTTGCAATTAATTAGAAGTAAAACAGTCAGTAAAGTTAATCAATCTGAAACAGTGCAACAATTAAACCTAGTACTGACATGACAGAATAGATTTGCATCTGCATGTTAATTGCATTTTTACACATTTGTGTTGGGTTACATTTAAAAGGATTCATTTCTTTTCCATATTCAGCTCTATTACTAACTGAGATGCTGTGCATTCAGGATCGGACCAGTGATGCTACACAACTGATGCAGTCATGAGTCCAGTTTCAAAGCAGAAAGCAACAAAGGCTCAAAGAAGGGTATCTGGTGAAAGCTCCCTGTAGAGTGCATGTGTGTGTTTCTGTGTGTGTGTATGTGTCATAGGTAGCCCTCACAGAAGCCTTGGAAAGGCATGTCAGAGCTAATCAGCATCCAGAACTTAGACAGTCAACATGCAGCTTTCCAGATCTGCTAGGACGCCTGATTACATTGTAGTCTTTGTAACAAACACCAACACACATGCACACAAGAGAATTTCAGACAATCCTCTGTCCAAATATAAAGAGTGGCCTGTGCTTTTCGCTGGACTGAGAGTAAAGGCAGATGTGTTTCTCTTTGATGTTGGTTAGTGCCCAACCAAACAAGCCGGCCTTCATCTGCTTCCAGTCTGGAGTGTTTCAGAAAACTTTGATTTGGTCGTCCGCCTGGTTCCTATCTACGCTAGCATAACATCATATCTGCTAAGTCTCTGCATTTGAATGTTTTTAACAGAATGTCATTCCAAAGTAACATAACACATTCCCTATTATACTTTACACACGAGCTTGATGGATGGAATGGAAAAGGAAACTGGGCCCTTGTTTATCAGCCCTGCATCAGAAAAGTCATAAATTGTTTCAAATGCATAGTAATGCATATTTGTGCAATAGTTTAGTAATGCAGTTTAGTAATGCACAAATGTGCAATGCAGGTCATAAAAAATGTGTTTCTTTTTTGCACACAAATTATAACGTTTACTTAAGTTACATTAC